>RJWT010022762.1:0-17061 GCA_004365215.1 Cuniculus paca | reverse complement strand
TGTTGGTATCATCAGCAATTAATTCTGACTTTTATTCTTTGTTGTAGAAGAGTAAGCAACACTAAACCTGGTACTATTTTACAGAACTAAGTGGAAAGGAATATTCAGTATCTGACAGCCATTAGCCTAGATCATGTCATTTCTTTTCTTTTTTTCTTTTTTTTTGGTACCGAGGATTGAACTCACAACCTCACACTTACCAGGCAAGCACCTGAGCTGCTGAGCTAATCCCCAGCCCCATGTCATTTCTTTTCAATTTGAGAAAAACTCTCCTTTCAAAGAAAATTAAAAAAGGTCAGGGTTGCTATACTGCAGAAGTCCCTATTCCCACCCTAAAAACTTCTCACAAGGCCAAAAGAAAGGAAAAACTATACAAATGAAAGCTTCTATCAGATTCACAAGCGCTCTAAGCCAAGGATCACATATGTACTCTCAGGGAAATACGGTGGTGATTCGTGCGGCAGCCTATCAGTAACTGCAGTGATTCAGAGGTGTTCAGAAGCTAAGTGAGCTCGGAAGCTGAACACGCACCTTGTTAAGTCCAACATGCAGTCATGCTTGTTTCACTGAAAAGCTTTCTGGGTCTACATGTTCAGAGAGGGCCAGATCTAAAGTGGATCCTCCAATGTTTCTCCTATTCCTATGGCTCCTGGCTCCCAGGTTTTACAGGCACCTCTGACTCCTTTTAACTCCTAATAACCTGTCAGTTATTTAACATATAACGAGTTCTTCAGTAATGTGAGGACGGTTCCAAACACTGTTTCGGTCTCCCCTCAATGTACCCATTTGTTTGGTAAAGTTGACATGTATATTTGCCAGATCGTCAGCAGGTAATCTGACAAACCATTATAAAGAAATACAAAAACCTAAAATTTGAGCTCTACAAGTTACAGTGCAGTGGGAGTCACAATGTAAAAACACAGGTGTAAGCACCACAAGTAGAAGGCAATTTGTAATTAATTCCCAAATAATAGAAAACACCACTGTAGTTCCGAGGGAGGGATGCACAGGAAGGAATTATCTGAGAATGGTATGTTGTAATCTTGTAATCTTTCTTCTCCTTCTTATTTCCTTCTTCCCTCTTCCTCTTCCTTTTTTTTTTGTTTTTTGTTTTGTTTTGTAGCAATGGGGACTAAACACAGAGCCTTCATACTAAGTACATCCTCAGACTGGCTCAAGGTGAGCTCAAACTTTCAATTTTCCTGCCAGTTTTCTAGAACACTGGAATTACAGGTGTGTGCCACCACATCTAGTTTTATCACCTTCTAAATATTCTAAATAAGGATACAGTATCTCTAAATTATGTTTTTTTCAGCCAACTAGTTACAAAAGGAAGATATTCTCAGTCTGTCTCTACAATCTGATATTATCTAGCTATACAGATAATCCATTGTTAAAATATTAACTATAATTTGAATTCACGGTAATCAACAGTCAATATCAAGCTCTATCTTTGATATCTGGTGATGAAATCACTCACCACCTGGGTCTTACTGTCACCACAGCCAAAGGACTAATAATAAGAAAATGTAGATTTTTTTTCTGTCCCACTGTTGTGGACTGAAAACTGATGGTCAACTTAAACATCAGCTGAACTGAATCAGCGTGGTGCTGAGTGTAGATGGCCCACCTGAGGACTGCTGCCAGCATAAAAAGACCTCGAGAGGAAGAGTAGTGCTGTGGGTTCTCCTACGTGTTATTCTTGTTTGGAGCTGTTCATTCTCCTGGAGGAGCTTGTCATGCTGGCTCCCCTGATACGAACCCAGCTGTTATCATCAGAGGTGCTTGGGACCTTGTCGCTGAGAATGGCTGCAGCCTCAGGTAAGTTTTGGTCCTTACTTTGCAAATTGCTTTCTGGCTTCGGAGGGGAAGATGTGTGATGTTTAATCTCCAGGCAAGGCTTGTCACGCTGGCTTCCTGATATGTACTTGGCTGCTCTCATCGGAGGAGCTCAGGACCTTGTTGTTGCTGAGAATGGCTGTGGTACTTTTCAGGGGAGCTCTGGTCCTTATTTTGAGTGTTGCTTCTTGGCTTCAGCGCAGAACCTTCCATCTACTGGCACAGATCTTTCATCCCGCTGGCACAGACTTTCTAGTTTCCACCACTGATCTTGGGGCCTTCCCAGCACAGATCCGTGAAGCAGACTTTCATGAGTCATTGTCGTGGGCTCTAGGTCTTCAGCTGGACTCATACAGGACACCGCTGTGGGATCCAGGCCCTCAGTTGGATTCTCTATGTCTTTAGTGTGTGGACAGATTTCCCCCACTTTCTTTGTATTTAACTCTTTGGGTGACCATTATAAATAATACTATAAATTATGTGTCCTGTATATAACTGCTCTCCTTGCAATCCTTGACTACAGCACCCACTCTCTCTCTTTGTTCCCCAGCATACAAGCAGATGATCTCCTGGGGAGGATTTTTCTCTTTTCAGTGATCAGTTAGGGAAAACAATCATCTCTGTAAAACAGTTCCAGCTAGCAATAACAAGACTAACTAGCAAAGGAATTTCTAGTCCTTGGGGAAATAGTAGCTCATTCGAATGGCCTGGTGGATGACTTATTTGTACATCTGTGAATAACTGGCTTTTGTTTCTATCTTGCTCTTTTTATGTTGTCTTGTTGAGACAGGGTCTCATTATGTACTCCAGGCTGGCTTTGAACTCACTATGTAGCCCCAGGCTGGCATCGAATTCACAGTAATCTTCCTGCCTCTGCCTTTGTCATGCTGGAATTACAGGCAAATGCTGGGATTACGAGTATCACCATGCTCAGTTTCTGTTTCTATCATCACAGTGATGTTATGGAAACCATTAGAGAAGCCTCTCCTACCTCCTTTGTGGCCTTTGAAGGTTGCCACACAGCTACCATCTTCAGCTGACCAGATCTTCAACTGAGCATCCATTCCCCCACTCAGAACCACAAGGCCTGATGGGAAAAACCTACAACAATTCACATCAAACACATGTCCTTCCAACACTCTCTGGAAAACAAAAGAAAATGCCATGCTAGTTCTCTTGTCCATCTCTTGATGTTCTCTCATTTCTCATAACTTTGGTCCCTTATATGAAATACCTACATGCTATTCCTTCATGTTACATTTTTTTTTAAAAGCTGTCCAAAGGATCTTTTTAGCTCATTTGTCTACCAAGTAATGTTCTAAGAGTTGCTGGCTTCCTTTCCTGAGATTAAGACACAGATGTTATAGAACTGACCTCCATAGCTGTTATAATTATCCCGAGGTCTAGTTCTAAAAATTAAGAGCTGAAAAGGCATGGTGACTCTCTTACTTGTCTCTTTTTAAAAGCCTCTGGATAGATTGAAGGTTTAGCCATATATTCAGTCTAACATCCCAGCTATGCCGAGTTAGAAAGTGACCAGAGAAGGCAGTTTAAACCAAGAGTTCACCCACTTAAGACATTCACTGGTCTGGCTCAACTGCTTTAGCTCCATTCTGTCTGGCAAATTACTAATCTTGAGAACAGTTCTCTGATTAAAAAATGGGAAAACAAAGATCAACTGAAGTGCAGTGGTCCCGTATCATTACAATGGGCCACCCTTCTTTCTGTGGCTTGGTCCAGGTCACCCTTCCAGTCTAGGACTCTAAAAATAGATTCAAATCCTTTACTCTGAGTTCTCCATTGGAAGCCTGCCAGATCTTCATGGTCCCATCAGAACTAGAAGACACACCAAGGCCTCCGCCACTGGAAATGTCCAGGCATGTTATCTGTTCAAAAAACAAAACAGCGGTACAAGCATGAAATGCTCTTGTTCCCTTGATATACATTTAAATCACCTTTGTTTCACATCCCTTCGAAACTTCTTCATGCCTATGCTTCCCAACACAAAGAACCCATATTGTGTATGAACGCTGACCTTTTATCCCTAAACTCTCAACAGTCTGAGGCCAACATGTTTTTACTTCTCCAAACAAAAAGATATTCCTGTAATCATATGCACTCTCTGGCTTCCACTGAAAGGTTTCCCCCACCCCATTCAATTTCTGGTTTCTATCTTTTGCCATTTTACTTTTTAGTATACTTCTACTAAATCTTAGGAAATGACTTGCACTAGGAGAATTCAAGTAAGAGCAAAGACATTTCCATATATAATCTCCATATAACTGTGTATATATAGACACTGTACTCATAAAAACACAAAATGATGAAATTGGACACCTGTATGTCCAGTAATGACACTGGAAAAATAAATCACAAAGTTATACAGCTGTGGAGTTCTTAAAAGAATACTAGAAATACAGAATAATGTATATATAATTAAGTAATTAAAAAGCAATACATAAACCAAGCATGGTGGTGCTCACTTGTAATCCCAGCACTGGGGAGGCTGAGGCAAGAGAACTGCTCTGAGTTTGAGGCCAGCATGGGTTACATGAGCTCTGAGCCCAAGGTCAGCTTGCAATGCATAGCAAGACCTTGTCTCAGGAACAAAAAAAGTAAGATGTAAAATAGCATTACTATAAAAATTATTTGGGTAATATGGTTAAAAAAGAGATACAAGGATAAAGTAAAATAATATGTAGAAGTCACCATGGTGCTGGCTCATAGGAGGCAATCAATAAATGTTAGTTATCATCATTATTATTACTAATAAAGGCTATATAACGAATGTTCACAATAGTTATCTTTAGTTTACAGAAATAAGAATGATTCTTTTAATTTTTTTTTAAGAATGATTCTTTTAAAGAAGAGTGATTCTTTTACTTTCTTTCTTATGTCCCAAATTTTCATCACTAAAGATATGTTTGCTTTGTAATAAGTGTAAAAAAGAAGCCAGGGATTTAGCTCAGTGGCCTAAGTGCCTGGCCTAGACGCCTGGCTGGCAAGCATAAGGTCATGAGTTCAATCCTTAGTACAAAAAAAAAAAAAAGAAAGAAGAAAAGAAAGAAAAAAGAAAAGAGACAACTTTGCAGGGCGTGGTGGCTCACAATTGTAATCCCAGCACTCAGGAGGCTGAGACAGGAGGATTGTTGCAAATTCGAGACCAGCCTGGGCTACAAAGTGAGTCCAAGGTCAGCCTGAACAGCATAGCAAGACCTTGTCTCAAAAAGACAAGGGCCGGGGATCTAGCTCAGTGGCCTAAGCACTATTTTCTCTCTATATATATATACATATGTATGTAAGTTTTTTTGAGACAGGATCTTGCTATGTAGCCCGGGCTGCTCTTGAATTCACTACGTGCCCAGGCTGGCCTTCAACCCAAAGCAATCTCTCTGAGTGATGGGACTGCAGGTATGTGCCACCACACTCAGCAAAAATAGCTTTTTAAACAAGGAACATAAAGCCGGGCATGGTAGCACAGGGCTGTAATCACAGCATTTGGGAGGTTGCGGCAGGAGGATTCTATGAATCCAGCCTGGGTGACATAGTGACTTCAAGGCCAGCCTGCACTACAGAGACCCTGTCTCAAAAAACCAAATTAATTAATTTTAAAAATAAAAATTAAAAAAATGTAATACAAAGATGTAGAAGGCTTTAACACAATTAACTTATCCATCACTTTTTATTTCTGCTTCAAAAATGCCCATGGTAGTAGAAAGGGCTTTATTATAATACTGTACTGGAACCTTGATTCATGAACTTAATTCTTTCCATGATTCTCATCACAAATCACACTTGATGAGAACCAAATTAAATTCAATGATTAGGGTTAGGGTCAATGTTGACCTTATGGGGAAATTTGATTTGGTTCTCATCCAATTCGGTCTGTGACCAGAATTGCAGAAAGAATTAAGTTCATGAACTGAGGTACCACTGTATTCCTCAGTAAGGTATATTTGGAATTTTGAGAAAATATTTCTGTCTAGCAGGCAGGTAATAAGGATCAGCTATTTTATCATTATCCAAAAGCTGCTAAGTGGCTTGTTAAAACATATTTAAGGAAATTGCATGTAATCTCTAAGATTACAATGAATACCTTTGCACACATACTCTCTGTGGACTTGAGTAACAGTTCTGCCAAACATAATTCATCAGCTCTATCAGCTTGTATGTAAAATCTTATATGTAAAATAAATGAAAGACACATTAATTACAAATATTTCCATGGCACAAGAGAAACAGACAAAACGGGGGGAAAAAGCACACTCTTTTTATCAACATACTCACACTCTTTGTATGAATTCTGGAAAATGTAGTAGATGGTGCCAAAAACTTAGAAGATGTGTTTTCCTTTGGACATGAAATATGAATGCTTTTCTAGAGAGAAAAGATAAAAATCCATCAATGAGGCTACTCCAGTGTAATTAAAACCTCTGAGAGAAAACATCAGGACAACAAGAAATCCTCATCTTTCAAGTGCGCTCATTCTAATCCTCCTACCCCAGTGCACAAGGCTCTCACTCCTCCTGGCTCAGCAGTCCTTTCACGGAGGAGGGCTGCAACAGAAGATGATGCTGCTAAGATGCCATTATCTTCTTACATGGAAGTAAATGGTCCCACAGAAGACAGACCAACGATACAATACAAATAAGCAAAAAAGCATTAATATTCTGAAGAAAATCAAATACCAATACTGTCAGCAGCTGGGCAAGGAATAAGATCAGCTTTAAACTGCTGAGAGATGTGAGGAAACTCAGCACCAGGCCCCAAACCTAGGGTCTAAAAGATAAGTCTAAAAGTAAATTTGCTGCCCACGAGAACTTTTTTTTTTAAGATGGGGTCTTGTTATGCAGTTCAAGCTGGGCTTGAGCTCATCATGTAACCCAGGCTGGCTTTGAACTCCTGGTGATCCTCCTGCCTCAGCTCCTGAGTGCTAGGACCACAGGTATGTGCCACCACACCTGGCTGCCCACAAGAACTTCTAAGAAAAAGTGTTAGACTACTAACATTTATAGTGATCAGAGAAAACTCCTAAAGTGTATCATGGTATACCAATATGATGTTTGGAGATAGGTCAAGATTACAGTGCCCATTTCCAGTTGGGACTTAACCTGACTACACATGATCACAGACTGGCCATCATCACAAAGCTGTGCCGTAGGGCCCCATGTGTTTCAAGTATGTAATCCAAATATACAGTGCATGTTTAAATAAAGAATTTTATTACACTGGAAAACGCATTGCCATTAATCACCTCAAAATATTCTCACTTCAAACACACTTATTCCATCATTCTGGCCACTTTCTGAAGCAGTTATAGAGGTCCTCTTTCATGAGTGTCAGCAAGATGTGATCAAAACTATAGTGAATGCTGCTGCCAAGTGCTGTCCAGTGGAAAGGCCGCAAGGAAAAACATTTTGCTTTGTCCTCATCTGAACCTGGCATTATACAATTTGTGGCTCTTCCTCAAAGTCGAAATGACCAGGAAAGATCAAAGTTTTGAATAGATTCAGGACATCAAGACAGCTACAACAGTGCAACTAAAAACACAAAGGAGAACTTACAGAACTATTTCGAAAAGTGGCAAGAACATGGGATAAGAATGTTTGAAGTGAGGTAGAATATTTTGAAGGGGATTAGTGGCAGTGTCTTCTACTGTAATAAATTTTTAAAAACATTTACCATTTTTTTATCACACCCGTATATATTATACCCAGAACCAGATGTTAAATTTAGGTGATATGACATGCTAAAGGGTATTTATAATCACTTTATGTAAAAAGGTAGTAGACCGATAAAAGGCTTGATAAACTTTTTTTTTTTTTCAAGACAGGGTCTCACTATGAAGTTCAGGCTGGCCTTGAACTCACTGTGTAGCCCAGGGTTTGATAAACATTTGCTCAAGGATTCTTGCAATGCAACATCTCTTTCTCAATCCAGTAAAACATCAATCAATACCAACAGTACTCTAACCAACTGAACACTACCTAACTGCTTATGTCCAATGAGAAGCTAAGAAGCTACATTCACCAAAAGGCCCTAACCTGTTCTCTCTTCTGCAGTAGCACTTCGGAGTTTCTAGAAATCCTTTAGGATAATGAAAATTGATTAATTTATTTATTTATTTTGGCGGCATCAGGAATCAAACTCATGACCTCACACTTGCCAGGCAGGTGCTTAGGCCACTGAGCTAAAGCCCCGGCCCTTGTCTTTTTGAGACAGGGTCTCACTATGCTGTTCAGGCTGGCCTTAAGCTCACTTTGTAGCCCAGGCTGGTCTTGAATTCGCAATGATCCTCCTGTCTCAGCCTCCCAAGTGCTAGGATTACAGGTATGCGCCACCATGCCCGGCTGAAAATTTATTTACTAATTGAGATTTTTCTGAACTACTTTATATCCAACAGATACAGGTCTTCATACTTCACTAAAAAGAACACTTTCAAAATCATAATATTCCCATCATTGAAAATCAATGTGCCCTTATTACAGGTCATTACTTCTTTTAAAAAACGATTAAAATAGCCACATAAACATTATTTTCTTAACCAGCATATCCATGCTCAGCTGCCTGCAGGACTCACTAAATGAGTTTTTGCTTATCATGCGACAAAGCCCATATAGCTATAAGATAGCTGACCTAGATTTGGAACTGCCTCCTGTAACAGGAACTGAAGTGTCAGCTAAAATCTCTTGGCTGAACAGTGAGACCAAAGAGGATACAAGGAGCTCCAAAAGCTTAGTGTTTAGGTCTCTGTAAAAACAGAGTTTATTCTCAGAAGACTTCATTTCTTAGGGGCCAATTATGTGAAAGATTTCAAGAATCAGTGTTTTTCTCCGGCTTATTGATAGGTTTTTCCTCATGTAGGGGCTCCCTTTGGCGCTGGACAGCGCCCCCTTGTGTTCTTTTGGCAAACCAACAAGTCAAACCGCCCACTTTTCACTCATGCATTAAGGATCCTATCAGCAGTCAATGCGTCATTCTGCCAGCCCCTTTAGCTCCGCCCCTGTCAAGTGTCAGATAAAAAGGTCCGCAGTTTTGCCTGAAGCTTCCAGAGGGTGCCTGCCTCTCTGCAACAGTCCTCCTTTTCCCTCAATAAAGGCCTGTTTTCTTTCCTCCTGTTATCTTTTTCTCTCTCACATATGGGAAACCAGACACTTATCAATCCTGCAAATGAACCTCTAATCTTTACACAGACTACAGAGGAAGATAAATGTTGAACTACTTCCAATGTCAGCAGTAGACAAGCATGCTATTAATGAAAATATTTTAAAGAAAAGCTGTAGGAGATATCAAAACATAAAATTCAGGGGACAAAAGTGTGAGTCTGCCTCATTAAAATAAAATTCTGTCAAACTTATTTTTTTAATCCTCCTGGGTTAGGCATTTAAGCATAATGTCAGATCTGATGTTTAAAAGAACAAAGTAGCAACACTGAATAGCAAAGTGACTCATGGCAATTAGGAAACACATAAATGTTCAACCATAAGCACTTACTGTCTGAACCCACCCAGCAGGTTCACAGCGGAAATTAGCAATGATGTTTGAAGAGATAAGGATTGTATCCTGGCATGGGTATGAAGGGAAGAAATACAGATCAAGTACTTTCTATTAAAAGTAGACACTAGACTGAAATGTGCTACACATACGAAACATAGAATTTTGGAGCTGGGCACGGTGACATATGCCTGTAATACCAGTACTCTGGGAGGCTAAAACAGGAGGACTGCAAGTTTGAGCCCTGCCTGAACAACTTCAAAAGACTCTTGTCTCAAAATTAAAGACCAACCAACCAACCAAACAAACAAACAAAAATCTCAAAGCAGAGTCCAAGGACATGGAACTCACCAAAAAAAATGTATATACATTTCAGGAAAAGAAAGATGGTATGATATTTTTGTAACAGATGGTGTTACCCTCATATGGGAGACCCTAGAGGATGTTGTATATTGCAGAAAACCCACTACACTGCTGGGTCTTAGAAAAGAAATTGAAAATCCACGTGCAGTTATCTCAGTAACAAAGGTTACCCAAGCAGCAGTTCACTGTGCTAATAAAATGTCTGGAAGCTCATAGCCACCACTTTGAGCACCTCTTATATTGTATAGGCCAAAGGTAACTCGTATTAATCTTATGATGTTTCAATAAATTTAGTATTAAAATATCTACATAAATTTTTCTTCTCCGTAAGTGTGCATACATTTTTGGTGGACTCTAAATACATCTATATCTGAAGAAAAAAGAACTATAAAAGCATCTAGGCTGTGGATGAATACTCACACCAAATCTGGGAAAAATACAGGTTTCCAAAGTGGTATTAAATTTGCAATCAATAGAACTGGGCTTCAATTCCAGTATATAGTCTGACTTTAATTATTTAGGGTTAATTAGCCTCAAAGTCTGTTTTCTTTTTTTTTCTTTTGCAGCACCAGGGATTGAACTCATGACCTCACGCTTTCCAGGCAGGCGCTTAGGCCACTGAGCTAGTTCCCCAGACCCAAAGTCTGTTTTCTTATCTGCAAAATGGAAATTCAAAATTTCCATCCCATAGGATTGTTACAGTAAACAATAACTTTTGTAACATTTTGCAGTTTCATCCCTATGGAAGCTCACTCCCCATTAGTCATCCCATAAAGTACAATTATTACCTCTGTGACAGAAATGAGGAAACAGGCTCAGAGAACTGTTATTTGTTCAAAATTACAAAGCTAATAAGTATACTAAGATTTAAACTCCAATCTTCTTACACTTTCTACAACCACAGCTGCTTTGAAAAACAAATATAAAGGCCGGAGATTTAGCTCAGCAGCATAAGTGCCTGCCTGGCAAGCACAAGGTCAAGAGTTCGATCCCCAGTACCAATAAATAAATAAATAAATAAATAAATAAATAAATAGCATACATTTATTAAAAAAAAAAAGAAAAACAAATATGAGACATATAAAAAATGCAGTCCATTACCTGAAACAAAAAGGGTAATGAATGAACATTTGCTAAAAACCTTGTGTACAAAAAACAAACTAATCAAAAAACTAATTTTTTTGAGACAGGATCTCACTATGCAGTTCAGCCTGGCTTAGAACTCACTTCAATCCTGCTGCCTCAATCTTTCAAGTGCAGGGATTATAGGTATGTGCCACCATGCCTGGACAACTAATCTCTATTCTTCTCAGCACACACAAAACACCTTAACAACAACCAGGCCTGATGGCATTGTCCTGTAATCCTAGCATTCCAGAAAGCTGAGGTAGGAGATTGCAAGTTTAAGCTCAACCTTGGCAATCTGGAAACTTAGCAAGACCGTGTCTCAAAATAAAAAAACAAAAATAGGATGGGGATGTAGTTCAACGCAAAGGACCTAGGTTCAATCCCCAGTACAGAGAAACAAAAACATCTTATAACCAAAAAGTTTTAATTATACTACAGCAGTCAAAATGAGTAAGGAGACTGGGGATTTAGCTTAGCAGCCTAAGCGCCTGCATGGCAAGTGTGAGGTTGTGAGGTTGTGAGTTTGATCCCCAGTGCCGCAAAAAAAATGAGTAAGGAAAGGGAGATCCCAGATTCTGCAACACAGCTTAGTCATCTACTCAAAGACAAATAAGAAAACTACAGAGTGCAATTAATGTAGGCTCTCCACACAGATTGTGAGGCTATGCTGTCCAAAATTGGTATGGACAAGCCATATGAGGTTATTCAATACTTGAAATGTGACTAGTGCAAATACAGAATGGAATTTTAAATACTTTAGGGAATTTTTAATTTTATTTAAAGTTCAATTTAAAAGCTGATATTCAATTTCTCAATTCAATTACTAAAAAACTTTTAGGTAGGCTTGGAACTTCTTACGTATGGATCTACCTTTTCTTTAAGAGGTATGTTTCCAATCAGGCACCGTGGTACATGCCTGCAATCCCAGCATCCAGGAGACTGAAGCAGGAGGAGCACCATGAGTTTGGGGCCAGCCTGGGCTACATAGTGAGTTAAAGACTAGGCTGAACTACATAGTGAGACCATGTCTCAAACAAAAAACAAACAAATAAAAAAACAAAAAACAAAAAACAAGTTGCCTATACTTGCTCTAAAATCCTAGGTTCAAGTAATCTTCCCACCTCAGCTTCCTGAGTAGCTGGGACTTTAGGCACACACACTTAGCTAAAACCATGGGGCATTTTTCTTGTGTGTGCAAGGATTGCAATCAGAGCCTCTTGTGTATAAAATATGTGATCCACCACTAAGTTATACCCCCATATTCACAAACTGTGAATCTGTTTTTCAGTTGTAAATTTGATGAAATATAAATACAGATCAAGTATTTCCAACAAATAATCAGTTTGAAATGAGATATGCTGCAAGTATAAAATATACATAGGATTTTCAAAGTTTAAGAAAAGGAAAGTAAAATATCTCATTAATAAATATGCATATTAATTATATATTGAAATATTTTAGAAATACTGGGTTAAAGAAGAGATTACAATTAATTTAATCTATTTCTTTTTACCTTTTTAATATAGCTACTAGAAAATTTAAAATTATATACATGGCTTGCACTATCAGAACTGATACAAGGGAAGTCAGAGGAAATCTGATCCATTTAAAAATAAATGTAACTAAGGAAAAAAAAGAAAATTCTTAACACTCAAAAGTAGCAAAAAGTATAATTATTGTACAAATGAACTGGGGGTGACAAACACACAGATAACAATATAGAGATGTAAAGCAGATATGTGAGTCTGATCATAGTTTTGAATAATTCGCCATCTAGAAGACATAAAAACCTACCTTATTTATTTCATTCACAATAAATCCTTCCGAAGCTGTAACCTCTGGGATGCCATCTAGTCCAATTCCTTGACAAGTTAGGCTGCCATACAAAGATGGTTTCCCTATACAGCATAAAAGAAGCATATCTCAAAAAATATTTTGCTTTCTGAAAACCCAACTCAGGCATCTGTATAGACGGTATGCCCATAAAATTGGTCCACAAAATAAAAACGGATACCTGTATTGAAAGTCAGGTGAAGGGGAAAGAGCAAATCTAATTTAAAGTCTAAAAGTCAAGAACAAAGATCAAGAGATACAGCATTTGGAGAGAAAGCTGCTAGAGTGATAGCAACCTGCTTTACTGGCCATGAGATGGAATTCTTCTAGGATGAAAGTGGAAAAACAATATGCATATATGTATCTATCCACAGTATATACATTATATAATACATAATGAAGAATTAAGCTTCAGTAATCTGGAAAATTTTCCTAATGGAATACTGATTTCAGCAGTCATATGAGCTAAATAAAATATCCCTATTATAAATATATGCAGATGGTAGAATGAAGTCAGAAATGTTTTGCAGCTGAACATGGTGGCACACATGTATAATCTAAGCACTTGGGAAGTTGAAGAAGGTGGATCATCCAGAGTTCCAGGCCCGCAAGTGCTATGTAGTGAGTTCAAGGACAGCTTGAACTACATAGCAAGACCTTGTCTAAAAAAAAAAAAAAACAAAAGCCTGGTGTGGTGGTACACATCTGTAATCCCAGCACTTGGGAGGCTAAGGCAGGAGGATCGCACAAGTTAATACAATTTATATATTGGACTTCTCGGTTAGACTCAAGTCTTTGAGTTCAGAAACAGCTGTAAGTTACTCGTTAAATAACTGCTGCACTAAAACATAAGTTCTAGGAGTAAGAGAGAAGTAGAAACCATCATGGATTCACGCAAGGGACTTTCTAGAGATTCTGAAAGGAGTCCTGGCTAGGATTAAGAAAAGCGAAAGAAAGGAAGGAAAAAGGCACTTATTCATATGTCACACATAAAGTAAAAAAGAACAAGAGAACAGGAGGCATCAATGAATGGGTCAGCTTGGTTATAGCAGTTATAAAAAAGGAAGGTGAAGGGTAACTCAAGAAGGAACTCACAATTTTGAGTAGAAGTCTTGATAGAGAAGATGGACTACAGGAGCTTCTGCTAGGGATGTGAAATATATGTAAAGTAACTAACATAAAATACATTTTATCTCAATAAAGCTGTTATTTACAAAAAAAAACCCTCTTCCTTATGAGCTGACACTAGCTCTAACTTCACAAGGAAACTGAGGCTGTATGACACTCTCACATTTACTTATACATGAACACACTTTATCTACATCTGTACTTTCATTTTATTTCATCCTAGTATCTTAGGCTTAATTCAATCTCTTCTTTTTCTCTAGATACTGGGTCTTTAGTTAGTCCTTCTCTCCCCTAACTTCAGTCTATATTTTAAAAATTACTTTCTTCAATTTCCCATCTTTTAAAAACAAAGCCTGAGATCTTCTAGCTACCACCCTCTCTTTGTCTAGGCAACACCAATTTCCTCAGAAGACTGCTTAAAACTTAATTTTTCCAAGAAATAAAATATAGCAATGGCATCTGAAATGACAATCAGTAAAACAAAACTTTCTTACAGACTTTAGAAGGAAGATTGACTTGGTTTTGGAATGGTACCACAATGGCTATAGAGTGGACTAAATAGTCAGAACAACACAGGAGTGTTATCCAAGGAGGAAAAATGGTAAGTTTTGGAAGCTGTATGGGTACAGGTTGGTGAAGTAATTAGGTTTTCACTCTGATTCCTAAAAACAATGACAGCAACTTAACAAATAAAAAAAATCACTATATGTAGTAGCTCATACGCATAATCCCAGCTATTTGGGAGGCTGGGGCAGGAGGATCACAAGTTTAAGGCCAACCTGAAAAATTTAATGAGGCAGTGTCTCACAATAAAAAATAAAAAGGGCTGGGGAGGTAGCTTGGGAGTAGAGTATAATCCCAGGCTTCAATCCTTGGTACAGAAAAGAAGAAAGAAAAAGAGAAAATCAAGAAAAAGGATCCATTTGATTACAAATGTGTCCAGGAACTTTAGTAAATCAAGTTACTCAATACAACAGTGAGAACGTCAAGCAAAAATGTCTAGCAAACTTCAAATTCTGCTTGCACCCAAAGAGAGGTCAGGGCAAACACTATAAATCTAATTATCATCAGTAAGGTCACAACTAATGCTGTAGATTTAGAATATGACAGTATAGGAATAAGGGACTGATTGAAATACATTGGCAATGACTCCATGAAGAGCTGTGGTTTCCAAATGGAAAAGCAAAGGCCTTCTGCTGGAATGGAGGTGTGGCAGTGACGTCAAAAGAACTATGAGCATGTGCAGAGAAGCTGGACAAGCAGAAAGTAGAAGCTTGGTTCTAAGAGTAGTAAATCCTTCTTTACAGCAAGAACCTACAGATTTATGAGCATTACCTGGGGGGTGACAGCTCAGCCAGGCCTCCCCTTCATCTTTCCTATGAAGACAAACAAAAACCTAATTAGGCTCTTAAAAGTTGAATAGGATGTCATTAGTACAAAGGCAAAAAAGAAGGTCATATAATTTCCAGTTTGTTCATAGTATTTAGACATGATCTAATTAATTTCTCATCAAGCATAGATTCTTCTAAGACATCCAATTTTGTTTACTTGTTGAAGTATTTAATGAACAGAGATATTTGTAAAATCAATGCTCAAACATTTTTCACTAACACCCAGACATAGTGGCAGATGCCTGCAATCCCAGCACTCGGGAGGCTGAGGCAGGAAGATCACCATGAGTTCAAGGCCAGCCTGGGCTACACAGTGAGCTTGAAGTCAACCTGAACTGCATAGCAAGATCCTGTCACAAAATATAAATAAATAAATAAATCACTAATAGAGAGTTCACTTTGGAAAAAATCCAAGATTATTTATATTTACATATTTATGGGATTACTGTAAACCAGATTCTGTGCTTGTCACACTGCATAATAGTGTCATTAATCCTCACAACCAAACAAGGTACTTTCTCATCCTCATGTTAAACATTAAAAACTGAAATTCTGAAAGAAGTGATTTGCCCAAAGTCACCTAGCTATTAAGTAGGAACTGAAATTTGGTACACAGTAAGATATGTTCTAATGCCTCAGACTTTTTACGTTTTACGATGCACCCTTCAATCTTCCAAACCCTGATCTTTGTACCCTAACACTGAAGGCCTACATTTTTAAAACAGAAAGATGTAAACTGGGTTGGTGGTACATGCCTGTAATCCCAGCATTCTGGGAGGCTGAGGCAAGAGTATCACAAATTCATGCCCAGAGACTTAGCAAGATCCTGTCTCAAAACTTTAAAAAAAGCAGGGGGTGGGAGGGTGGGATGTAGTTCAGTGCAAAGGCTCTGGCTCAATTCTCAATACCACAAAGAAAGGAAAAAGAAAAAGAAAAAAAGAAAAAGAAAGATCTAGATAGCAATCCTTGATCACATGACCAACTGCATAATCTTAATCGACTGTCTTGATTTGGACTCTACATTTTTTCATAAGCACCTTGTAGCACTTAATATATATTATCGTTCTTCCTTTATTACTTATCGCATTCTATAATCTAGTAATTTGTGTTATATTTTAGAACCACATGAGTTATAAGTTTCTCAAATGCAGGAGGATATGTTTCATTTCCACCATTATTTCAATTCAAAAAATTCTTATGCTTGTCATGTATAGCATTACGTATTCATCCTGCTTCCCAGAGAAATGACGCACAGTACAAGATCAATAAATATACATTAAGTGAGTGAATAGACTGCAGCACAGTTCCAATTGAAACGTCAGCTCCTTGAAGAGCAGGAATCATCACTTAAGAGTACATATGAGTTCCATCCATCATCCAGCACAGGGCATGGGCATGGTAGGTGTTACAGTTTCCTCAACACAGTCGTCCATCATTTCTAAGGTAGCGTTACTGTTAAAATCAAAGACACCATTATATAGATGAGTACTAAAACTTCTGCAAATAACTGGCGATCAATAAATATTTTCCAGATGACTTCTCGGCCAAGAATATTCCTGGCTCCCAATTTCTTTTCTCCAACTCATTGATCCTGGTTCTGACGCAGGAATCACACAACGCATACGTGTTGCCTTGGCCTCAGGACAGCTGTTCTGAGCGAGAAACCTGTATTTACGCGGGTTTGAGTTTCTCTTTCTGTACCCTGTGACCTCCAGTTCCTTCCAACAATTGATGGGGTAACTTTATTGGTATCCTGGGCCAACATGGCTTCCCTTGATGCAAAGGAAACATCCACTACCCGCCTCCTCGGCCCCTACTCTGCCGTCACGTTCACCTGAGGGCTTTGGCCCAGTCGCTCTGAATCCTCAAAGGCGCCGCCATCTTG
>RJWT010022761.1:0-17050 GCA_004365215.1 Cuniculus paca | reverse complement strand
GCATTACAGTCTATGCTATTTTTACCAATATTGCTCTTGGGACAGTTGTTGATGCAGATCTCTGGATGCTAAATACATACACTCTTTTGTCTTATCCAGGAGCATGCTGGTCTTAGAATGAAATTACTGAAAAATGAATTTGCTTTCAGAACAGCCATCTAAATTTACTCTGTAATTTTTACATACCTTAGAAAACTGGAGAAAATGGGCCACCTCCTTCGTCCCTTGATCTCTCTGTTTCCTACCTGTTGTGCCATGAACCATTTTTCCTCTGCCATGCCCCTCTGCTATACCACCATTCCTTGGAGCCAGCTGTGTATCGCTTCTACAAACTATGAGCTAAACTTCTACAAACTATGAGCTAAAATAAACCTTTCCTCTTTAAGTTGTGGCTGTCAGGTAGTGTGTTTCAGCAAAGAAAATGCAACAAAGACAGATTTCTTCCACTTACAGCACTAAATAGTATGCATCATCTCATTTAATTCTGTAAGACGAACCCCCCCCACACACACACACTTTATCTTAACTAAACTGCCATGGACAGGTTGAACCACAAAACATTTCAGAGCTGTAGGAAATGGAGACAAGTAGTAGACACAAGTGTCTGCTGGAGAGGACTGAGTCTCTTTAATACTACTATTCAAATAGATAAGCAGTAAAACGTCAACAAAGCCACAGAAATTTCCTTTTAAGCTTAGCTGTTGAACCAAGTTCTATAGGCAAAGAAATAAAACAATCTAAAGGAAAGAATATTTGAATGATTGCAAGCAACTTTTTAGGCCACTTTTGGACTATAATGGTTTATTTTGGTAAAACAGAGATTCATTATATAATGCAAAATTCAAATGCCACATGATACTCTCAAGTATAGATGTACTATAAAGACTTGTGGATACAGGTCACTGGTTAAAATTCATTTTCTCTGATGTGAACATGGCTACAGAATGACTTCTGTAAACTATTTAACTATCAAGTGCTTACATGTTTCTCCTAAGAATCAAATAAAAATCATGTTAAACTTTACTCTTTCATGTTGTAGGAGCAAGGCACAATCCTGAAACAAACCATTATAGGTCCAAATGGATTCTTAGGAGGAACATGCAACCCTAAAGTTACTAGATATGCCAGAATAATGTAGATATCCTGGGTTATAGATATATTGGGGCCACTGTAACCCAGAATGGAGTGTTGGAACCCAAATGAGGTAAAGAGGTCCACCTTGCATTGGGGAGTGGCTAACACAGTGCATTACAAACCAGAGTGGTAACATCTGTGCCTGAAAGTGACCTGGCATGATGTTTCAGAGGCCAAGTGGGGTGAAGAAGTCAGCAGAGTGGGGAGACACGTTTCACAAAGCAGATTCACTGACAATAGTAATTATGCGTATGATAATGTTATCAAGTTTCTTATCATTGGAAAGGGGTGCTACATATATTGAAAGCAAAATACTAAAATGAACCTGTAGTTCAGGATTAGGATTAGAGTTATTTGTGCCAATGCGTGGGATAGAAAATTAGTGATGATAGAAAGAAAGAAATGTAGGGCCAGGGATTTAGCTCAGTGGCACAAGCACCTGCCTGCCAAGTGCGAGGTCGTGAGTTTGATCCTCGGTACCAAAAAAAAAAAAAGAAAAGAAAGAAAGAAATGTAAACGTATGTTTGTGTGTATACCAATATCTAAAAATACACATACATGATAATGCTTCAGCTTTAGCCACTGAAAGGATTTGAGAGCAGAGTATCTTGATAGTAGTGAACACGCTTGTTTCCCAACTCTTGACTTCTAAATAGCATTCTCTACTCAGAGGATCGAGGATCTTATGAGAAATGGTTTAGTTCAGGGCCATGACAGAGGAAGTACAAGACAAATCAGGAACATATTTTTATGCCAAAACTCAAGGAAACGCTCAGAGAATGGGAGAAAGATTTCAAAATGACATCGAAGGCAACTTGAAGGGGTTACCATTCCTAAAATAAATTCAGGACACATTCTTATAAACATAAATAACACCTGTAACAAATTATAACTCATTGAAGAAAACTGGCAACCATGATTCCAAATAATTTACAAATGAATAAACTGAAAGGACATAAATGAATAAATTTAAAGTTAAATGAGGAGTAAACTATATAGTTTCAAACTATCTTCTTACAAAAGACTTATTTAAAAAAAGGAGAGTCAATTCAAAATGCAGAAATTACTTTATGGTAGTAATCTAAATTAATGTCATTTATAGCAGGCATACCTAAATCAAGTGCCATTAGATAAAATGCAATAAGGGCACAACATCAATTTTGTGACTTTCATGTCAATCTATTTCTAATCATGAAGACTCAAATTTGAGAGATATTCTATCAGGTAACCATGATGTTATATTCAAAAGTATAAGACCAAGCGATTTGACAGATAAATCCAACTCATAATCTGAAATGAATCCTAAAGACATCAGGATAACTAGTAAATTTTGAATGAGCTCTGGGGACAAAATGACAGTAAAATAGTTCATCCTGATTTTGATGGTTTTATCATGGTTATGTAAGAGAAAGTCCTTATTTGTAGGAAATACACATTAATGTTTCAAGGGTAATGGGGCTTAGGTCAACAGTTTACTTTTCAATAGTTCTGGGAAAAACAATGACATCTGCACTATATTTACAACATTTTTATAAGTGTATTAGCCTTAAAAGGTTAATTAAATGTTTTAAAATAAAGCTTTCATAACAAGTGCCTCTTCATAGAGTTTATCAGCCTTGACATGGGGTTATCATCATTCCCGTATACGCATACAATGGAACCCAGAAGCAAATTAGAAAAAAAGGTAAACCAACCATAAAAAACCAAGAATGTTCAATCTAGAATCTCAAGATGCCCTAAATGCAGGATCTTTCCGCTAATACCCTAGCGGCTAGGGATTGAGTTATTGGCATTTGTCCTGTAAGAAGACAGTAAATTGGTCAAAGCTCATTTAGTACTGAAAGTTCAATTTATATCAGTTTACCCTTTTTGTTCAGTTTGTATTATCTTGTATCTTGAAGAGGTCAAATTGCAGGGATTCAGTGATTCTTGCCCTTGTGGGAAACAACAGAGAACATGCCTTCACAGAATGATCCATGAGTAGCAAAAATTACTCTCAGAAGCTCAAACCTTTGAACATGATGGAAACTCAGTCTGGCTTACACAAAAACCTGTATGGGAAACTTCAGAAAAGAACTTAAGCATAGTGCAATTCCACTCATTCTATTTTTTTTTTTTTGAGAGGAGACAATTCATTCCCAATGCAACCTACTTTTAAGCAGTGGAAAATGTACACACATACACTTGCATAGAATCATCATATTTAAAAAGAAAAATTCATTGCCCAATTATTTCCAAATTTCTCGATTTCCAAACTTCTCATTTCCCAATTTGCATTTACAAATTTTACATAATAATACAATTTTATTTCTAATGCAAAAAAGTTCAGATGTGTTAGAAATGTATTATTCTATATTTCTTTTTTGTTTAGTCTCTTAATATTCTACATTTCTAAATCTTTGTTCCCTAAAAGCTGATTTACTTTCTTTTCCTTATTTTTAAAATTTCTTCTCTATAAAAAAATATGGTTCACTTGATGCTTCTCTTTAAAGTGGTAAATATAATAAGAATTTCAGAAATACAACAAAAAGTGGACATAGTAAATAACTGACATCTGTACCCACATTTAAAGTTTTTCATACTAAAGGAAAAGAAAATCATGATGGTCTTTGTAATTTAATTAGCAAAGTAGAATATAATGAAACATTTATTGCATTTATTTTTATATTGTTGATTAATAAGTGCACATTTTCCTTTAAAATAAAATGCATATTTTAAAAGGCGAATAATGCTTTTAGCCCCCAAATGGAACTCAGATACAGAATACTAATTTCACCAAAGGTCCTAGCTAGTTGTAGTCCCTCCCCTCCACCATTTTTAACCTATAAGTGGCTTTCCCTGGCATTAATCACATAGTTCCATGTATCTATATTTATAATTTTAACAGATACTTCATAAATATGGAATCAGGCTATTATGTTGATAATGTGCCACTTTTCTATAAATACAGAGATAGAGTAATTACCACTAGAACTATTTGATAAAATTCAAAAATAGATAAATAATGAATAAGTCTCCCATTCAGTCATTAAAATTCAGAAAACAAAACAAAATATATTTAGCCATTATCCTTTTGATGAATTTGGCTCTCTGCCTTCAAACCACTACCAATTTCAGCTGGCATATAAGGAGCATTTTATGAATACTGCCCAGGGTGCGATGAACTGAACTGGAGACACTAGTCAATAACAACCCATTAGCATTATCTAAATGAAGAAGCAAATTAAGGATGAAAAAAATATTTTCAACCATATAAAAGTTGACACATAAAACACGAAAATCTTGGAAATATTATATGAAGTTCGGCATGTCCTACAACCTGTTTTTCCTTGAAATTCGGAGAAGGGTTTATCCCAAATATATTTCAGTTGCTATAAGTTGTCATACAAATATTGCAGATGGTAGCCTAATTTTTCATTTGTTTATAACTTTACCCTTGTAATATGACTATGATAAGTTGATACACCCTGAAATACTAGAGGTCCAATTCAGGGAATTCAGTGTACTTTATCTCACTCTCACAATCCTCCAGCTTATATAGATAGCATTATATTCAACCATTTGTTCTAGATATATTCATTTTATTATTTTGCTATGTTTTCACTTATTCAATACATTTCTCAAAGATTGCTTATTGAGAAACCTCCTACCACTCGCTAAGATTTATAATTACTGCAATAAAATAATGAATAACATACTGTTTCTGTTGTTTAAAATGTTTGTGTGACCTATTAAGCATCAATGGGAAACTAATGTACATATCAAACACCGGTCCCCTTTACTTTGCTTTCATCCTATAGCATTTATGGTCCATCATCATATGCAATTACTTGTTTGTGGTTTTCAATCACACCAATTAAAAATATTTTTTAAAAGAACGTTTTATCTTTTCTTTTGCTCTTTATTTGTAATTTGAGTTTCTCATGTAAAAGATACCATGCAATATTTAAGTTTGTGTCTCTGATTAATTTCACTTATGATCTCAATAAATAAATAGCAAAATAAAAGATAGATAATAGGAGGTAGACAAATAGATCTTTCTCAAATGGGAAGGGGCTCAAGAGATGGAAGGGGCCAGGAGGGGAGTGAAAGGGGATGGAAAAAAAATTAAATGTGTTAGTATCAATTTCGCATAAAGAATGAAAACATGTACCACAAACAAGTACCAATAAAAAATACATTCTAAAAGAAATTCTGAAAGGAGATGCTATCTATATTGGGACAATAGAATTGACTGCAATATGACATGTTCCATGATTGCAGACATTCATGTTGATGAGACTGGTTCAGTAATCACTAGGAATGGTACAAAAAATTACCATATGGGGATCGAGGATTTAGCTCAGTGGGGTAGTGCCTGCCTGGCAAGCGTGAGGTACTGAGTTTGAATCCCAGTATTCCCTCCAAAAGATTCCCACATTATGTAACAAGTTTGAACGCTGTCTAAGGTTTCTTCCATTTAAATTGAAATGAAATGAATAATTTGAATAACTCCACCTCTCTGACTTCAAGAATAAAGACAGCTGTGAAGTAGCATTAATCATTTAAGATTGCTTATTTCATCACTTTTTCTTCTTTTCCTTCTACAAATCAGAGAAGTAAACAAACTCATCAAAGAGATAGAAAGATTTTTCATCTGAGAGTGCATCAGAATCTCTCACGATGAGAGGAGTCTTGTACAGTGTGTAGTTAGGAAAAAAATCTTAGATGATTTTGATATGTTCATACAGCGGGCAATTCTATACTTATTCATTAAGTTAAATCAGAACTGTCTTTTCTTAATTATTATCTGAGTATTATCTGAGTTTTTGTCTTCACCATTATATCTAACATTTCCCCTTTTTTTCCCCCACTTTTTAAAATTGACTATATGATTCAATGGGTTTTATTTGGCAGGTTCATACATGCACATATACATTCATACTTCGATCATTTCAATTCTCCCACCTCTGCTTGTAATCTCTCATGCTTCTCCATTCCCTTAGTTTCACATATTCTATTCTAATGAATCAGAGCTTTTCATGTAGTGAGTGAGATTGACAGCCTTCTAATCACTCCTTAAATGTCCAGTTATATAAGATTAAGATTAAAAAAGAACCAATTGTGATAATGCACTGCAGAGTTTTCCTGAAATCACTTTTGTTTTAGAAATAAATTATGCCAAGGAAAGCCAGATATGATTTTTACTATTTTAAAAGAATGAGAGGTATTGAAGAGGAATCAAGAAATTTTTGCTCATTTGCTTTTTTTAGCCTTAAGTAGAAGGAAATGGATGAAGGAAAAAAAAGAATTTATGAAAACTATTTCAAGAAAAGCTAGAAAATATGAATAATTTCACAAATGTGAAGTCAAAGGAACCAAGAATAAAATATTTTTGGCACACAAAGAAAAAATATCAGGCCCATATTTTTTTATGAGATCTACTAAAAAGTCAAGGAAAAATGATCCAAATTTATACTATAAACTATTCTGGAATATAGAAAACCAACATGATTTCCATCTAATTTATGGGTCCAGCATAAGCTTGATAACAAAATTTGACAAAGACATTGTGAAAAAGAAAAATTATTGGCCTGTTTGACATGCAATTATTGATCAAAAAAGTACTAGACAAAATATTAGTAAGTCAAATACATACAGCAATATGTAAAAAAGATACTTCATGATCATCCATGTCCTTAGAATGTGATCCTACTTTAACATTAGACATCACCAGATCACCAGATTAAAAGAGAAACATCAGATGATCAAATGACAAAATTCAATATCCATGAAGTCTATTACATAAATCTAAGCAATCTAGAAATTAAAAGTAATACCTTAACCTACAAAGTAATTCCTAAAAATAACAAAGAGCAATCCTCACAATTCACATCCAAAGGATAAAATCACTTTCTTCAAACTTAGGGACAAGAGCAGAGAATGAATGGAAGAGTCAGGGAGGGAGATAAATCCTTCTGGGTCACAACCCCAGTGACCTTCCTTTTCCAAACAGACCACACCTCAGAAAGTCAGTAGCACCACCCCATAACCCAATCACCTTCCACACACATGAGGCTTTGGTTAGACCTAAATCACAGCACCCAGAATTTAGGCGCTATAATTGCTTGGCTGACAGATCTCCTACAAGTGATATGGCGCCAGTTTCCAGACATAAGTCTCAAAGAAATTGGCACTTCCACTTTCTGTCTCTCAGGATGCCACGAAATAAACTTAGTCCATCTTGCTGCAAGGAAACTCCTACAAGCCCACATAGAGACACCACAGTGAGAGGCCCTGGGACTAGGAGAAGAAAATGCTGGACTATCTCCCCATTGCTCAAATTCTCCATTCCCCACCATGCCCCCATCATTCCAGCTTTACCCATCACATCACTGCAATCTTGCAACCACAGGGAAGACTTTGAACCAGAACTACCTAGCCTAACCACAGGAACCATAGCAGGCAATGGGAATATTTTTATTGTTTGGGGGTCTGTTAGCAAATAGATAAACAGGTAATCTCTATGAAAAAAATTTAATTTTGCTGAATACCATTTCTATACTTTACCCATCCATAAAGATGGACAAAGATTTGGTACAATTCCTTGAAAATTCCAACTAACTTTTATGCTGGCACTCATCAAGAACAAATTGAAGCCCTTTCTTTTCACATATAAAGAAATATTTTGAAATTGTGCTAGTTATTAGGTCAGTGCAGTATTTGAACAGAGATCAACAAATTCACCAAGAGAAACAATAAAAAGTTGAAATCAGATCCTCACAAATAAGAAAATGTTTAATATGATCTTAACCACACTGCTGACTGGTTGAGAAAGAATACCATTTTCAATAAACGTTGCTGAGCAGTTGGTTTTCCAAAATTGAAAGGAAATTGTTGTCTTATACTTTACACCATATATCATCATTAGTTCCAGATGGAGCAAGGGCTTGAATATGAAAGATAAAACTGTAAGCTCTTAAAAGAAATTATAGGCAAAACTCTTTATAGCAATCTACTAAGAATTCTTCAATCTATTAAGAACTTCTATGAATTCCTAAAAAAAGACAACTCAATAGAAAAATGGATTAGACACTATGCCCCAGCATATCGTAAAAGAGGATACTCTAATCACCATTTAAATAATAAAAAATCCTAGAAAAAGGGTGAATTTCACTGCGTGAATATTATACTCCAATAAACAAACCAAAATTAACACATGCAAAAATATTGAACCTTAAAATTAATTTTATAAATACAATTTAAAATCACAACCAGAAAACATTTCTCATCTACCAAACTGGCCAAATAATAAACATCCAATGAAGAAAGGTTTGTCAAAGACATGAAGCAGTTTGAATATCAATGTATTGTGTGTAGGAATAAAAACACAATTTTGGAGGATGAGTGATTGTTAGCAAGTCAAGTTAAGGGTGATAAAGAAATCTTACTACTGGTTTCATACCCTAAAGAAACTCTAAATATGAACACCAAGAGTCACATAGAAGAATGTTATAGCACCAAAATAGCTAAAATCAGGAAACAAGAGTAAAACAGCTAAATATATGGTGAAAATAAAATAATGTAAAACTTGTGCCAGTAGAAACAGCCAGAGAACTGGATCTATGATAGACTATAGGCAGTATGAAACCACTTACCATACAAACAAAAAATGTATGTTTTATCTAAGAAAAAATATATAACAAAATATATGGAACTGACAAAACAAAACTTAAGACTGTGGGTTTCTTGGGGTGTAGCACTAAAAGTCTTTCGAAAGAGGCACCAAGTGCTACAACTCTATACCTGGTGTCAAGTGTGGTGTCCACAAAATTGCTCAATACATGATTATTTCTTATATTTTCTGTAATAGTCCATAAATATCTCTAAATGTTTGAATCAGATGTTAAGTGCCTGAAAAATTTACAGTCCCTTGTATAGGTGGGGTCACTGTGTCAAATTAAGACATAGAATGTATAATTCAAATTGTAAGTGTTGGTTTTGTGAAAAAGTTGGATCGAAATGTCAAGGAATCTGTTCTGCATTTTAGAGAGAGTTCAGAGGTTGACATTCTAATCTTAACTGGAAGCAGACCTGTTTGCCTCTTTCTACTTCAAAAGTCATCTTCCCAGGTGGTAGCAATGAAAGCCGTCCAAATCTTGAGTAAAAAAGAATTAATTTTTATTAATCTCTTATAGATAGGCAAGATTAACCCAATACTGAAAGGTTACAAGATCAAGATCTCAGCATTGATTCTCAACTCTGCAACTATGATAGTCACTGAAAATGTAACTGAAAACAACCTCAGGGTCAAAATGATGCATTCATTTCCTTTTTTATGAGATTCAAAATTTATGTTTTCTGACTATCTTTGCACTATTTGCATGATTTATCTGCCAAAGGTGAGACATTTGAATTCATGGTTGTAGAGGATTGTATTTAGGAGCTTTCTAGTTTGGTGTTTAGTTTAGTTTAGTTTAGTTTATACTTCATAGTTTAGTTTGTTTCATCTTCAATCTGAGTAAAAGTCTTTAAATTATTTTTACTATTATTTCTGTTGTTGAGCAGAGTGAAATGAGATTTGGTTCAATCTGAGGAACAGAGTGATCAACCAGGAAGAACCATTTTAGTTCCATTTTTGATACTCTAGATAGTTTGAAGAGCTGCCCTTTGATTCCTTTAAGGACACTAAGGGTGGAAATGTTTCTATTATGACCTACATGAAAGACCAATTGACCCCCTCTGTTAATCAGCATTCTGTTGCTGTGACAAAATAGCTGACATTAACAACTTCAAGGAGGAAAAGCTTATTTTGGCTCATAGTTTAAAAACTTTCAATCCATGGTCAGCTAGCTCCATTGCTTCTATGCCTGTGAGGAGGCAGAAACATCGTGATGGAGGGGTGTGGCAGAGGAACCTGACTCCCCTCACTTTGTCCTGGAAAGTGAGAAGGAGAGGGAGAGACACCTGCCCCCATGGTCACATCCCCATTATCCATTTCCTTAAACTAGACCCCACTTCCTGTCTCCCTCACCTCCCAGTGAAGCCATCAAATTACTGGATTTAATCCAGTTGATGTAGTTAGAACCTTCAAGATCCAATCGCTTCCCCAAAACCCATCAGCTGGCAGCCAACCGTTTAGCATATGAGTTTTGCAGGACATTTCAAATCAAAACCACAACACATGCCAAATATTTTCATCTTTTACTTTGTACTTTAACTGGCTATTCCAGGTTGGAAAAACAGACAAGTCATATTCATCATGGAAAAGATTAAGCACAGATGGATGTGAAATCCCTACCTTAGACTACCCATCTCTTTAAGCAAACAATCTGACTTTCTATGGATTACGATAACAATTTTCTTACAAATTTTCATGATAATGCTGTCTTTTTGTTTCTAAACAGCATTTTCCTCTTCTAGGATCATAACATCAGTTACACAATTTTGTTGACACGTTAGGCCTTTATTTTAACTGCTTTTTGATCATAATATCTCTATGTGACATTGTTTGGCATTGGCTCATGTGGTAGTTTTCCATACAATTTTTAATTATTTTACCCAGATCTCTAAATGTTTTGACAAGTTAAGCTGCTCTGATTCATTTGCAACAACCCCAGCTCTGAGAAAGAATGCCTTCAATTAAAAGAATAACAAGTGAACAGTTCAGGAAAATATTACAGAAAAAATAAAAAAGAAATGCACAATGCCAGTGTCATTATTTATGCTTAACTATTGAACACTGTAGTTTTTCTCCAGTGACAGAGATTTTTGCTTCTATTTTTGCAGCTAATGACACCACAGGCTTTATCCACCATAGTATACTAACTGACTTTTTAAAAATTATCCATTTGTGATCAAAGTTCCAGTAGAGAAAAAACTTACCTTGTAGGTTGTTAAGATCCTATAAATGTAAAATTTCAGGTTAAGAATGGGCATGTTTTAATAAGTTGCATGACTGAACGCTAGCTATCCCATTCTACAATCGGTAGAATCAAAAGCATTCCACTCATACAAGTACGTTCCCATAAAATGAAACACAGTTTGAAGCAGTATGATTAACTGTGACAAAGTGAAAGCTTGTTATCTACACCACTGTAAAGTGAGCACACCAAAAGAAGCCAGTTGTTAACTATTGAAATATGGTTCTATAGGAAGGCATGACTGCTGAGCAATAAGATCAGCATATTTCAATTGAGATGTTTTTTTAAGGATCATGTGAATCCTCAAGTCAATTGTAACAGATAATAATTTTTTAGGGATTTTTTCCTTCAAACAAAAAGCTTTTACAAAAATTTGTTTAAATAATTTAAAATAATAGTGAAATAGTGTTGTGGTTTAAATGTGAAATAGTTCCCAAAGACTCATGTATTGCAGGAACTAACCTCATCAAAAAATTAATCCATGGATGAGTTTATAGCTAAATGGGCCAATTAGGAGATGGTATCCAGTTGGAGGAAGTTGGTCACTGGGGGCTTGTCTTTGTACAGTGTATCCTACCTGCACCCCTTTTCCCGCTCTCTGGTTGTCTTCCTGCTCTCTGCTTTCTGGCTGCCATATGGTGAGCAGTTTTCCTCTTCCTGACCTTTCAGCAAGATGTTCTGCTTTAGAACCAGCTACCCATGGACTGAAACCTCTGAAACCAGGAGTCAGAGGAAACACTTCCTTTAATCAGTTTACATCAGGTATTTTGGTCACAACAACAAAAAGCTGATTAGTACAAATAAGTATGTAAATGAAAAATGTTACAAAATCTAAAAATTTCTCCCTCAATTATTTCATGCACAAACAGAATTTCTGAGAAATGGTGACAAATTAGTTAAGGGATAGTGAAGCTTAAAAGAAAAAAAAAAGATGACACTGGGTCAAAATCATGCACTAGCAAGATCAAGATTCTATGTATTGTTACATATGTTATCAAATGATTGCCACCAATAATGTCATTCTTAAAAATCAGACTGTGCTCTCACATAATTAAATCCATCATATATTGTGTATAGCAATGAGTACTTATTTAGACATCTCTTTACAAATATGCAGATTTCTTACTGTTCATTACTAGCTCTTTTTATGTAAAGGTGGAACTCTGAGAATACATCCTCATGTTTATTGGAAAATATGATCTAATATGTTTTATTTGGATATAAAGCAGTTTGCAAAATGAGTTGTTTAATAGTGTTATCCCCTCTCTGGGACTGCTTTCACTTTGTGTAGTACAAGTAGTGTGAATATGAAATGTTAAAAGTAAAATGCATTGCTACTTGAGTAAGGGAATGAATCACATGATATGAAATGTGTTCAAGACATAAAAAATACGAGTTTTCATGTGGTACTCAGATTCAAGGTTATATTTTTCCTATGAGTCAGAAGAAGCTATAAAATCACAATATGGAAAAGAGGAAAGTGTGTGTCTTGCTTACTTTACTCTCATTGCTGGGACAAAATACCCAACACCCAAAATTAAGGAAGGAAAGGTTTATTTAGTTCACAGTTTGTGAAGGTTTCAGTCCATAACCAGCTGGCTCCACAGCAGGGTGGCATGGCACAGGGGCAACACTTCAAGGTGACAGAAGACAGCAAAAACAAGAGCAAAAGGGGCAAAAAAGAGGGAAGTATGCCTCTTTCCTTCACTCATGTTGTAAGCTGGCTATGCCCCTTCAGGTGGGTGTAGCACTCACACCATCACCCTGCCCTCCTCTTGCACAGGCTGAGGATGTTTACAAAGTAAGGACCCTGGCACCCTACTGAATCACTTAGTTAAACTTCTGACCTTCTCCAATTGGCACAATGAACAATATTCTAAGAGGTAAGGGCATGTCCTTTACCCCCCAGGATAGAGAGCTGCTGAGTTACTTAGTTAAGCTTCTAGATTTCTCAAGTTGACACAATGCATCAACCATAACAGTACACAAAGAGAATACTTCAGGAGAACAGACTTGGAAAGGTTTTGGGTAAAAATTAGATATTAAATGACTGAGAAGAAATGGGTTGGTGAGTAAAAAGAACTAAGAACTAAGAGTTTTTAAGACAGTGTTACTGCTAAAGGGAGGGAGAGCAGCAGCGTGAAGGGTTTATTGGTTAACATAGCGAGAAGAAAAGCTATATGGAGATACTTGCTAGACAACTTGTGTGACTTGTGTGTGACAGGTCAATGGTCCCCTTTTAATTTACCAGTTAATGTTTCTGAAAAACATCACTGTAAATGTATATGCTCTTGAAGTAATCTGCCATTGTTTTAAAATTATTTTCTATGATCTTTAATCTATGTCTCTGACATACTCATGATTATTTAAGCAAACAAACCCTTAAAACATACCTTTAAAACCCTATTTACAGATATTAAAAGTCCATTATGCAGAAAGTACAAAATGTAATATTCTAATTATGTTTACCAAGTTTGATTCTATTACCAATATCTGATCTTTTCCCTTGCTTAATAGAAGACAAGCATATTAACTAATAGACTTAAGAAATGGTCATTTGGTGTCACTCTATTCTAATCCTCAAAAATATTAGCATAGCAAAGCATAGATGTGGTATTATTTTGAATGAGATTTTTTTTTCCTATATAGCCTTCACCTTGGTGTGATAATAGCTTTGTTAAATGAAAAAAGCTGGCACACTTGTAGGGGGTGGTAAAATTCAAAAGAGAAATACTTAAAATGAAAATATTAAATTCATCCTTTGACAGGTTTTCCTATAGCAAGGATGACAGGAAGACTTTAGAGGCATCGCCAGGACTCTCCAATGAGGCTTCGAATGGTCTTGTTTTGTCTGCATCGAGCTAATTACCTGGCTATCTGCCAAAAAGCCCCTTTACCTTGTGCTACATAGAGTCTAATGTTAGATAATATCTAATTTTTAATGTTAAGAAGTGGCATTTGATGTTGTTACTAGTATCTGGTAGAAAGCAAGGTACAGGAGGTCAGAAACAGTTTCCTGGGAAGTGCTCTTAAACTGCTTCCTATGCAGCAGGGAAGGTGCACAAAGAGAAACCCTGTAGCCACCATTTCCTTATCCTTGGTAAGAATAAAGAAAAAGGAAAAGATTTAACATAACCTGCTCAGCAGGAAACTCAACTTTACAGTTTCAGAACAGCATAATTTGGGTATTTTATATGAGTCTATCATATCCAAGCATTTCAAAAATAAAACAGGAACAGCTTTTAATGCAATCTGTGTTTACTAATACAAGCTAATAAAATCTCATAATATTATTTTGTATTGCACTAATGGGTATTGCATTATAGGATATTAGTTAAATCACCCCTTATTTCTGTATTTGATGTGTTACTCATAGTGGAAGAATGCATAGCATAATATGAGAGATGTGAGGAATAAAGCAGGGTGCAGAAGAAAGATAGTGTTTCTAAAACAGGTTGGTACTTAGGAAAGGACAGAGAGAGGGTGCAATAATGCAAATAGGGCGTTCACTTACAGAAAAACTAAACCATATGAGGAGGTGAAAGGTAAATTCTTGATTAGCCGGGGTGACTTGCAGATTGCTTCAGTAAGTAGATATATTCAGAGGTAATTGAGGCTTGATGATGAGAACACTATACCCTAAACTTGACCCTTCCCAAATCTGCATCTTCCCTTCATCACCTCAGATGTGAAGACATGAATTTAGGTACTGAGATGCTGTCAAGCTAAATCTTATGAGTAGTAAGTACTGGAGCGAGAATTTTCATCCACGGCTACTATGTTATACTGCTTCCTTCTCATAGCATTTAAAAACATACCACAACATATGTAACTCAACAACAATATAACTCAACAACAAATATAACTCTGTGACAATCAGATGGCATTATTCCTTAGGGGATACGTAAATGGATGGAAGTAGGGACCCAACTTAAACAACAACAACAACATATGTTCCTATAGAGCAAGAATGAATATTAAGGTCAGATACAAATGGCAATCCTGAGTTTGGGGACTTGAGCCAACTTCATGCATTAGTGTAACAAGAGATTATGGATTCATGAGAGTGGAGAAAGAACACAGAACATTTCTGAAGAATATAAATCTTGAAATCAGACAGCTCCTCTCTCAATCTCAGTGTAGGCTTTTCTAGATGTGTGGCCATGGAAGTTAATTAAAATTTCTTGATTTTCCTGTCCTTATGATATGGATACTAAACATTTCCTCGTATACATTTTGACTGAATTAAATAAAATTATAATGGTAATATTTTTATCCAATATTATAAAAAATTCTAATCAAATAGACATAATAAGTATTTTGAGGGCATAACAATAATGGTTGGGTGACCTTATATCCTGGTTTTCCTGGAGCACTCTAATTTATACCTGTTATACCAGCATAATCGCTCCCGTTGCTCTGTTTCACTGCCAAAAAGTATCCTGGTTTGAACAATGTATTATTTGCTTTTTTTATTGTTGCTATTGTTTATAAAATGTGCCATTATTACATTTAAGTATTTTTAACTGATTCTATCCTTAAAACTCTTAGAAGATAGATATTGTCACTATTTCCTTTTAAAATAAAAACTTAATGTACATAGAAATGAAGTACTGAATCCTGAGGATTTGAATGCAAACATTGGCTTGATTGTCTAGCATTTTTTTCCGTGTAATTGCTGAAACATAGCAAAGTAAAGATAAGAGTCAAGATGAGAAGAGAAGAGAAAGAAAAATAGAAAAGAATTCCCGGGTCAACTGTCTGATATGGGTATCATTACCATGCACTAATTTTCATAGTAATAATCTCCAAGGAACTGAGTTCGATTGAATTAAAGTTTGAATGAGGTCCCAATATGTTTTAATTGAATAATGACTCTTCCACAAACCCCAATTATTTCCCTTTTCCTTTATGACTGACTGTCATACAATTTGGGTTCATTTATTTGCTCCAGACCAGATTTAGATTATGCATTTTGGGGATAAATCCCACATGAGCTTTCTTTACCATTTTACCTTCTCAGGATATCACCATAAGGGTGATAAGATGTCCCTTTGTACTATCACTGTTGACATAAATTTCATTACATAGTTTAAGGAAGAATCCATCACATTTCTCCATCATAAAGATATATTTATTTCTATTTGTGATTAATAAACAATAGTTACAATTGGAGATATAGCTCAGTGGCACAGTGCCTGCCTGGCAAGTGCAAGGTCTTGGGTTTGATTCCCAATACCAAAATAAATAAATAATTAAAAAATCAAATAATTAATAGTTGGTGGACACTTCTGACTATAAAGATATTCCAGTTCCAAAAAAAATTCTTTCATTGTTTTAGCATGCAGTTACGATTCCTCCCTGAATGAATTATACTATAGTGGTAAGGTTTGTAAATAGTGATTTCTTAACTCTATTCCTCCAATATGTATTGGTTGGCATTTTATAATAAAGAAAGTCCCATCGATCTTTCTCCTTCCTTCCCATATATATCAGATTTTACTCATTTGTTGGAGATTCAATGTATTGAATGCAGTACTGGTTTTATTCATTTTGCCATTCAAAGGTTCAAAGATTTGGCCAGATAAGTCTATCAAGCTGACTTTTTTGTTCATTTCACGTGTTCTTTAGCTTCTGAGCATCTTCTTACTTTCTGGCACAACATAGTGTTTCCTCAACTTTTTCTTTTACTCATCCTTGCAATGAGCCACATTTTGATGCTGCCCTTTTTGGTTTTAGTGAGGAAGGTAGAATGCAAAATTTATATGCTCACTGATACTGAGATGTCATTATTCCCAGGTTCTTTCAATGAACAAAATGTGTTGTGTGGCTGCATTATATGTGAACTAATATAGTAATGAGTATATGCATATAAATTACATATGGACCATAAAGCACAAATATATGATGTGTGTCATGGAAACAGCATGAGTTCATATTACTAACTAGAATTACAGTCCAACATCAAAGGATTCTTCCTTGCATTCCCCAAATCCTTATTGTTATCGCCCTTC
>RJWT010022760.1:0-17057 GCA_004365215.1 Cuniculus paca | reverse complement strand
GGGGGCTTCTCTGTCTCACCACCACCACTCCAATCAAAATGGAGGCTATTTCCATTGCCCCGAAAATTCCCCTGTGCCCGAGACGCCTGTTTCTGACTTCTGCCACGCAGACCGCTTCTCCTGCTCTTGGACTTTGTCTGCAGGGAGAGTGGCAGGCGGCGCTGTTTGTGCCTGGCTGCTCTCCCTGAGCATGGCCTCTGTGAGGCGGCTCCACCTTGTCTCATGGACCCGTAGTTTCTTCCTTTTCGCTGCGCACGTTTCACTGGTGATGGTCACTGACGCCCACTTCTGGGCTCCAGATGCGTCTGCCCTTGTTGCCGGCTTGGTGAAAATGGAGCTGGGCCCTTTAAATTTCCGCCTGCTTGGCCTGGCCACTAGAGGGCGCTGGGGCCCTGGGGGCGAGGTGGGCGTCGCTTCCAGACACCCCCGCCCCCCAGCACAGGGCGAGGTACGTGGGGCTGCGAGGTTGGCGCTGGAGTAGCTCCGAGGAGGAACCTTCTCGAGAAGCGCTTTGTGGGGCCTCGCGAGGCAGATTTCCCGTAAGTGCCGTACGTAGGCTTTCCAGCAGGTTCCGTTAGATCTAATATTTTGTTTGATTTTCATGCATCGAGTGGGTGCCCTGACCCCTTCAGCCGGCCCCAAGGACGTGGAGTACTCTTCTGGGGGTGCTCGTCCTCACTGGCTCTTCCTTGGGGCTTTATTTCACCCTTGGGCGAGAGGACTCTTCCTAAGGGGCATTTCCTAGCTCTGGGGCGTCCGCCTTCGGGGCGGCCTGTGCCGCATAGGGCCTTCCCTTCTTTGAGGTTTGTGTTTTAGCCCAAGGGTGAGGGACCCCTCCTTGGGGGACATCAAACTCAGCCCACGTGGGGCGCCCCCTTGGGGTGTCTGGCAGCTCTGAGCGAGGGCGGGATCTCAGTCCCCTGTGTGTGGCGTTCCTTCCAAGCTCCATCCCAGGCCTAGGATGGGGGGGCTCTTCCGTGGGGTGGGGTGCTCATCCTTGGAGACCCTACCAGAGCGGTCAGGGACCCTTTCTCAGGGGCTGGCTTTGATCTGCGGGTGTCCCAGGAGCACTCACCGTGGCCCTGCCTGGGGGATTCTCAGGCCTGGCCCCAGCCCGGAGGGACCAGGGTGGAGGTCGGGGTGGGGGTGGGATGGATTCTTCAGGGTGCTCTCGAGCACTTCCGGAGAGCGAGTGACAAGCCTGGGTCCCTTAACTCCCTCCCCAAGCCACTACGATGTGAGTGTGAGACCGGGCGCCCTGCGCAGTCCTCACGGAAACTCTCGCAGCCCCAGGGCTGGCGCTGCTGAAAGTCAAGCACGGAATTTAATTGTGCTGGTTGCTAAATTACGATGACACTCAAATCCTTATCTTGACAAGTTTCTTGTGTGAAAAGTAGGGCATTGAAGGGGAAAGCACAGGGGCCTGGCACGGGGAGTGGGGACATCTGTTGGATGCAGATAAAACTGGCAGTCTGAAACCCCATGTGGCCCTGAACATCTTTTCTCAGTGGAGGGGCTCGACTTCCAGGGCCTGAGCAGGCTTCCCTCCTCCCTCTGTTAAAACCCTATGGTTAAGCCAGGAGTGGTGGTGCGTGCCTATAATCCCAGCACTCCGGGAGGCTGAGGCAGGAGGACAGCAAGTTTGGGCCCACACTGAGCAACTTAGATTGGGCTCAATTCATGGACAGGGGCACACCCAAGGGAGCTTGTAGGTTTGGGTGTGGCTCGTGGTAGCTGTGACGGCTGGCTTGGTTGACTGACTAAACCTGGATTTGACTGTGGCCGGCAGTTGGTCACGATGTTGTGACGGGGAAGAGGGAACCCAAGGCTTGGGGAGACAGGGCTGTTGGACTGCGTGTGCCATGCGCCATCTCTTCCCCCTCCTTGGCTGTGTCCCACCAGAGGGAGTGAAGACAGACAATGCAGGAGCCCCTGGTGTGGGGGAGTCTTCACCCTCAAAAGGCCTTGTGGCTGTAGAGGTCATCTGCATTGAGATGGGTTCCCTTGTCTCCATGGAGACGGGGATCCCTGGAATGGCAGAGACCAAAGGCCGCGTTCCTTTGGCAAGGTCAGGGCGGGCGCATCTGCTGGGGGCGGTGGGAACACACAGACCATCAGAATGCTGACCTGTAGGGATTGTTGGTGGTGGCCGATTGATCCTGGTGTCCCCAGGCAGCCTGCTAGAGTATTGCTTGGGGTTCAGTGACACCTGGAAATCCATGGGGCTGGTTTCCAGGGCCTCTCGAAGGTGCCCACATCCCCCGATGCCCTCATAGGCAGTGGTGTATTCCATGCATATAACCCACACACAATCTTTTTGGAAACTGTAAGGCACAGCTAGATTCCTTCTAATACCTAATACGATGTGAATGCTGTGTAAATATCAGGTATGCTGTGTGAGGAGGGCAGAGGGACTAGAAAAAGAGGCAATAGAGACGTGATTTTTTTCCCCTAGAGTAGTTTTTTTGTCTTCAGTACTGGGGATTGAACTCGGGACCTTTGCACTGAACCACACCCCCAAGCCCTTTTTATTTTTGAGACAGGGTTTTGCTAAGTCACTATGGTAAGTTGCCCAGGCTGGGCTTGACCTTGTGACCCTCCTCCCTCGGCCTCCCAGTGTGCTGGGATTGCAGAGTTTTGGAATTTCACATCACAGGGTCGCCTTTCGGTGACTGCATACTCCACAGCACTGTGACTGGATCTGAGTAAGTAAGTGGTGTAGTTGGCGATGACGTCTGGATTGGCCTCTCCATGTCACAGAAGGGGGAGGGCCTTTTTTGGTAAGAATGATAGCTGCATCTGAGGTAGAGATGTGGACCTGTGGAAGCTGAGCAGTCAAAACGATAGACGTTGATGGTCATCAGCGATCAGACAGCCTCTCTAGAGTCACCCCTTCTTGGCTGCTTGGTGAAAATACAACTGGGCCCTTTCAATTTCTCCCAGCCAGCATCAAGCTGTCTTGGCCAGTAGAGGGCGCCAGCGACCCCGGGGGGTGGGGCGGGCGCTGCGCGCTTTTCTTTTCGCGGCGAGCTGGAGCACAGCACGTGGGACTCTGCGGCGCGCGCAGGAGCTTGCTGTCGTCCTCAGTCCCCAGACAGCTTCGGAGTGAGCGCCGCCCAGGAAAAGTTTGGAGGCTCCTCACGGGGCAGATTTCGAGTAAGTGTCTTTGTGTTGCGCCACCCCAGCCCCTACCTCCATGGAGCGGGTTGGAGCCCCCCCCCCCCCGCTTCCCCAGGGTCTGAGTGGCAGCGCCCAAGGGTGTGAGCGGCACTTTCTTGAGGGGCCTCGTCCTCTGCCGGCCCAGGTAGGGGAGTCGTGCAGGGCTCTGTTTTGGGGGTGGCGTCAACCGTGGGTTGGCGACTTCTGAGTACCCCGTCTCGGCCCCAGGGCGGTGCCTGGGGGTGCTCTCCGCTTTCTTCTGATTCCGATTCCGTCTCATCCCGCTTGCCTGGCCGCGCTGAGCGATGGCCGCGCTGAGCGAAGAGGACGTGTCTTGGGCTGCACATCTAAAACACTCAGTTGTATAAATAACAAGAGCTCCTTGTACTTTTTTATTTTTATTATTATTTTTTGCAGTACTGGGGGTTAACCCCGGGGCCTTTGCACAGAGCTACATGTGTAGCTCTTTTTATTTAATTTATTTTCTTCTTCTTTTTTTTTTAAACTGTACTGGGGATCGAACTCAGGACCTTACACTTGCCAGGCAGTCGCTTATGCCACGGAGCTATATCCCCAGCTATTTATTTAATTGAAAAAAACATTTAAAACTTAAAATCTTTGCTTTTTTTGGGGGTAGAACTGGTATTTATTTTTCCTGTGATTTTTTTTCCTTTTTATTAGTATATTTTTACAATACATAGTAAATATACTCATGGTGGGGAATTGGTGCATATGCATATCACATCTTGGCCTTTTCTACTTCCCTTCCCATCCTGATTCTTCTCTCTCCCCCTCCCCAGAATCCTGTCCCATCTCCATACAGTGGCAGAGTCTGAGTTGCTAAGTTACCCTGGCTTGGCAGAACATTGCTATCTTCCTGTCTCAGCCTCCCAGAATGTCGATTAACAGGCATGTGCCACCATGTCTGGTTTTTAAAAATTTAAGACAGTGTCTCACTAAGTTGCCCGGGCTGGGTTTGAATTTGGAATCCTGCCTCAGCCGCCCAGAGTGCTGGGATCATGGGTGTGAATCACCACGCCTAGCTAAAAGTATTTTCTTACTATAACACGAGCATGGACAGGATCAGGCTGCAGGCGGGGCGTGTTTCTGGGAAGCAGCCCTTTTCCGCGTCCGGTGGCTGCTTTTATGACTGTGGTGGATCCAGCGTGGCCAGCCTGTGCTCATGGGAGATGAGAGGCCCCCTTTCCGTTCCCCAGGGAAGGGCAGCTTGGCCTAGTGACTCTGGACTTGCCACACGGCTCCTGCTCCCTTATCTTCATCGATGGCCGGGCTGCTTGGGTTGGTGCTGGGGGCACTTGGTGTAGGGCTGGCGTGAAGTGGGTGACAGTGGGTGGCAGTCAGCATGGTGGTTATCATTAGCACTGAATCCCGGGTCCTGCCTGTCGCTAGCCATCCTGTGTCCACACACCTAGACCCCAGAGGGCTGGCAGGCTTGCTGGTGCTGTGCCCAGACCACCTCTGGACCCAGGAGGCCGGGCACAGCTGCCCACTGCTGCCAGCGCCTGGCACTTCCTGTTGTCACCTTGGCTGGCACCTTGCCAGTTCAAGTCCCGAGCTGCCGCACCCTGGCAAGTCAGGCCACCGTGATTAGTCAAATAAAATTCCCATCTGTTGAGGAATTTCCAAGAGTTATTATGGCCATAAAACCGATCAGAAGAGAAGGATGAATCTAAGGGGGTAAATGCCTCCAATTACATGCGACAGTGACTTTTAAATAAGGTTTCACATGTCCTTAAGAGGGGGTGTGTGGTCCCCATGGGCATCTGTGCCCAGGAAGTGGCTGGGGTGGTGGGGGTGGTGTGCAGCTGCAGAGGGAGGGAGGCAGAGACCTGGGGGTGTGAGCCTGGGGTCACTGTGGCATCGAGAAGGGGCTTGCATGCTGGGGAGCACCTGTGTCTGTGTCTCCTGCTTCCCTCCCTGTTCCTGGGGACTGAGCCAGGCTGCTGCATGGAGGCGGCAATGTTCCTGGAGCAGACTGTCGTGGGCATGGCCTGTCTGTGTGGCCGGCCCATGTCACCTTCAGGTCTCTATAGCTCGTCTGCAGAATGGGACACTCCATCCCACAAGGAGGTTTTTAAGAATATAGCCCCAGCCTTGTTCTGCTCTTTCTTTTTTCATGCTGGGGATGGCGTCCAGGGTCTCACACATGTTTTACCACATCCCCAGCCCTTTTTAAAGCAATTCTGAGACAGGGTCTTGCTAAATTGCCTGTACCGGCCTTGCCTTCTCGACCCTCTTGCCTCGGCCTCCTGAGTGGCTGGGATTGCGGGTGTGCACACTGCTCTTGCTCTGCCCAGGCCTGCGTTTGCTCAAACTGCTTCCAGCTGTGGTTGGAGCCGAGCGGCACCTTTGAAGGCCCCTGGATCTCGGTTGCTCTGCTTTCTTGTGGGCACGAGGCTTCTGAAGTCCCCCCCTTTACTTTACCATCCTTGCTGCTAAGAGCAAGACTGCACTTGGGGGGCACGTGTGGGCTCCTGGAGGCTGCGGAGACCCGGAAGGTCCTGGCTTGGGTGAAGGTCACTCCCCAGGCCAGGGTGGAGACGAGCGCGCCTTCCCCCAGTCCCACGAGGTCTTGGGGGCGTTGGGCCGTTAAAGCCCGGGGTGCTTACCCGGGCCCCCCTGCCCTAGCCGGCCATGTGGTCAGTCCTTTGAGTCGGCTGCTGAGAGCCGTCCCTCTGCCAGGGGCCGTGCAGGCCATGCTGTCCGGCTCTGCTGGCCTCTGGCAGGAAACTCTTGTCCTGGCTCCTTGCTCCTGGCCAGGTGGCTGCAGAGTGAGCAGGCCCCCTATCTGGGGTCTCTGGCCCCTGACTCTGGAGCCTGGGGTTGGTGTGTGTAGCAGAGCAGCCTGGGGCAGGGGTGCTGACCTGGCCTTCTGCCTTAGTGTCTCCTGGGCCTGACTCGAGCCTTTGGGCCCCCAGCTCAGCTGCTGGCTTCCAGACCGCCAGAGACTCAGGGTCCCCTCGTATCCTTGCGGATTGCAAGGCTGCCTTGCAGGCTCTGGGGTACAATGAAATGTATGCGTAAGAGGGAGCGGGGCCCCGGCCAGAGCAGGACCCTTTAGGGCTAGGCTCAGAGTAGGGGCGGGAGGGGGGTCCCTCCTTGTGAAAGCCGATGCCACCCTTTCGCGCCATGGGTGGAGGCCACTGGGGAGAGGATGAGCCCTCTCCCCTGGGAGAGTCTGATGGTGAGCACCGGGGGGGGCCTGGCTTCCCGCAGTGGGGACGTGGGGGGCTTTGACACGCGGGTCCTGGCAGGTGCTCCCCATTCCACGTGCCCCCACCTCCATCTTCAAGCTGGTGACACGGACCCCTTGCTCTTGTTTTATGAGTGAGGAAATGAGCACAGGGTGGGGAGAGGGTGTGCTCTAGGCTTCAGGCCCTGAGCTTGGACTCCTGTCGGTGCGAGCAGCCCAGCTCTGAGTCCTCCGCGGTGCCCCCGGAGCCCGGGGCTGGCCGAGCCGGGCGGTGCGACGGGCCCGGGAACCAGCAGTCGAGCTGGAAACGGAAAGGGATTTCAGGTAAAGCTCCCACTGGCCCTTCTCTGCAGTAAAGTGATGGCCAGTGTGTGGGGTGGGGTGGGGTGAGGCGCTGTGGCCGTGGTCTTCGGGAGGAGCCCCCTGAGGAGGAGAGAGCCCCCAGTGGCTCTCAGTCTGAAAGTCGGCCAGGGCTGGCCACCCTCCCTGGCCCCAGTGACATCAGGACCCCCTGACCTGGAGCCTAGCAGCTCTGTACTTTTCTTGGTGCCTGATGTGGCCCCCACCCTTCCCCGTTGGAGCCACAGGCCGGAGGACTCTGCCCCCTGCCAGCAGTCCCTGGCCCTCACCCTGAGAGTGACCATCTTGCAGGTGGGTGGAATGAGCTGCCTCATCTCTTTTTCATGCCTTAGGGGCCTAAGGCTCCTTTTTTTTTGTTGTTTTTTTGTGGCACTGGGGATTGAGCTCACGACCTTGCACTTGCCGGGCAGGTGCTTAGACCGCTGAGCTAGATCCCCAGCCCCCTAAGGCTCCTTCTAATCTGAGTTCTCAGGACTCCTGGGTTTGGGCTAATGACCTGGTCAGTCCGAGCCTCAGTTTCCCTTTTCCTAAATGGGGATGAGAACCTGATAGAATTAAATTATTCATTTAGTATTTTCTATCATGAAAATTATTTATCTCCCTATCTGTGTATCGTGGTGCTAGGTTTTGAACCTGGAACCTTTGCAGTAAGCTCCAACTGCAAAATACTTTTTATTTTGAGACATGGTCTTGCTAAATTGACCAGATGGGATTAGAACTTCTAAACTTCCTGCCTCAGCCTTCCCAAGTACTGAGATTATAGGTGTGTGCTACCACGCCCAGCTAAGAATCACTATTTTTGCTGGTGTATTTAGATCCAGACAACTATTTCCGAGCTGAGCCCTTGGCCTGGCCGAAGCCTCTGGTTGTCCCTGCCTTGGTGGGCAGCTGTGCCTTGGGTATCACTAGGTGGTCCCCCTCCCTGAAGGGGCCGTATCTTTCCCTAAGATGCTGGCTCTTCCATCCCTGTGGGCGTTGTGGTTTAACAACTTCAACTTTGGCCTTATATTTCCTTTGTTGGCCAAAGATGGGACGCAGGCCTGACCAGTAGGAGGCTGTAGACAGCTGTTCCTCGCAAGTTCCCGGAGCATGAAGGCTGGACTGGGCCAGCCAGGTGCTGTGACAGAGCCAGTTCTGGGGGTCATGGGGACCCCCTAGGGCTGGGAGCAGATGGGAAGGGGGCTGTATCTGAGTGTTGTCTTTAGACACAGACACCCAGGAGGCGGGGCGAGAAGGGGCTTGGGGGGAGGGCAGCCAGGAGGCTGGAGGACTCTGAGGCAGGAATGACCTGTGCCCAGCAGCGGCCAGAGGGTCGGAGATGGGCTGGGCATGGTGGGCTTGCGTGCCGGGGCAGGGAGGAAGCAGGGGCAGCAGGATTGAGGCTCTTTTGTCTTTCTAGCACAGTCATCTCCAACCGGAAGCACTTGTGTCTCCGGGGGACATTGGACAGTGCTGGTGATGTTTAGGGGATGGGGTGGGGTGGGTGCTATTGGCATCTGGTGAGAAGAGAACAGGAGCTTCCCTGAACCTTCTGAAGTACACAGGACTGCAAAGAGTGGCCCCTATGCCAGCGTTGCCCAGGCTGAGATGCCTTCTAGCTCCACACCTGCTATAGGTGATATGGTTAAAAAATACAGTGAATGTTTAAATATTAAAAAATGTTAAAAAATTCACTACGGTAAAAGACACGTGGCCATTAATCCCCCTCTAAACACAGCCCCTCACTTCACACACACTTAGCCCATTGTTCTTGCCACTTTCTGAAGCTGTTCTGGAGGTGCTCTCTCGTGCATGTCAGTGAATGCTGCCGCTGAGAGCCACCCAGCGGAAAGGCAGCTCATAAAAACATCCTGATGTGTTCTCATCCGCCTTATTCACCGAATCTGGCACCGTGTGACTTCCGGCTGTTCCCCCAAAGCCAAAATGACCATGAAAGGTAAACATTTTGAATCACTTCAGGACACTGAGAGCCAGGACAGCACAACTAAAGACACTCACGAAAGAGGGCTTCCGGAACTGCTCCAGAAAGTGGCAGGAGTGATGGGAGAAGTGCATTTGAAACAAGGGGGGAGTACTTACAGGGGGCTTCATGGCTGTATGTCTTTTACTACAATAAATTTTCTTTAAACGTTCCCTATATTTTTGATCCCGCTTCATAGTTGGCATGCAGTGAGGGTTGACTGTTTGGAGGGGCCGGTACTGAATTCATCCTCGTAATTAGGAGTGTTCTTTTTTGGGCCTCATGTTCTTCCTGAAGCTGTTTTGCATGGTCAGGAACATTGCAGCGGTCTCATGGGTGGGCTATAACTCTAGTGCCCTTGCAGTATGTGTTGGAGCTGCAGTGGCCTGGGGGTCCCCTCCATCCCAAAGTCCATGTCCAGCCTTCTCCTCGTCTCCCCACGTGTTGCTGACAGTGCCAGTCCTGCTTGGTATGCAGGTCCATGTTGACCCAAGAACCTGAGTTCACAGCAACATTTCTTTAAAAAAATGCCACTTGTCTTGAGATGCTTGTTCTTCTACTCCTGCTCCCTGGGGGAGACCAGTGGGGCGCCTCTTCCTCTCCCAGTCTGCCCACACCCAAGATGGCACTTAACTGTGTCCCCTGCATCAGGGGTGGGGACTAGCTGCATGCCAGAAGTCAGGGTCCCTAGGGAAGACCCCCTCCCTGTAACTTCCTCTGCAGTGTTAGACATGTGATCCTGGACCCCGGGATGGTGAGGTCTGCTGTACTCTGGGGCTGGATAATTAGTTTGTGACTTGTCTGACCACCACCCCATCCTGAGGACAGGTTCCCCAGTCCCCTCTGTCCCCAGGCCCTGCCATCTCTCTGCCTCATTCCTTGTTTCTGATAGAGTTAAAATCACTGGGACCTGATGCATGCCAGGCCTGATTGTGTTCCGTCCTCAGCCTCCCATGGTACGCGGGATCCTCTGATTTCCCCATTTTACAGGCAGGGCGGGTGGCACTGGACACCGTCCTGGGCGAGGAGCGCTGCTGTGGCTGTGAACTTGGGATGCAGCGTGCTGACCGCCCTGCTGCCGCCTCCGTGCACCGCCTCTGCTCAAGCCCCTGCTGTGGACCAGTCCCTGCTGTGGGTGCTTTCACACGTTCATTGTTAGATGCTCCCAGGAGCACTGATCATTGCACCCATGTGCAGATGGAGAAACCGAGGCCCAAGAAGGGAGCTGAGGTGTCCAGGTTCCTCTGCAGCACCGGCTTCTCCCTGTCTCTTAGGTCTCAGTTCAGGATCCCCCTGGTCGGAGGAGTTGACCCTGAGCCCTGGTGCAATCGCAGAGTTCTCAACTGTAGGACACGCAGTCAGCTGTCTGCAGACGTCTTCTTGGCTCACATGGTCACAATCTGTCCCCACTCCCTGCAGCGCGAGGTCTCTGAGGACAGTGTCTGCCCACCGTAGGCACAGGGAGGGCACAGCTGGCCAGGCCATCGCTGTCCATGTTCCTTACCCACGAGGCTTTCCTGCTTGCTTGGCTCATGAACCGTGAGAGTGACAGCGGCGTCGTGGCCCTGGGTCCGGGGTGAGGCAGAGGTTCCCTCGGCTCCCTGAGAGTTTCAGCTCCCCAGGTTTCAGCTCAGCCGAAGTTCAGGCAGCCCGCCCTCCGTGCGGTAATGACTGTAATTTCCCCAAGTAACCCTCGGCTCCCGCATGATATTGTGACCGGGATGGAGGGAGAAGTGACACTCCCAGCCCCTATAATTGCAGCTTCGAAAGCACTGCCACCACCTCCAGGGGAAGGGGACCCTGTGACATGTGTCACCTCTGAACTCAGCTTTTCCCTTCCACGGCTGCTTCGTGACTAGCGCAGTGACTAATGGAGGTGATGGGTGGGTTCACTCCCCCGCACCCCCAAAGTTGTGCTCACGGCTCCGGTCCAATTCAGAGCCTCACAGCAAGGCTGGGACTGGTGCTGGGCCTGACTTGATCATCTGAGAAGTTGTCTCCTGGGTCCCCTGCTCCCCTGCTACTTTCTCTCCATCTGCTGTCCCCTCCGTTTAGTGCCCCATCACAGGGGGCGTCCTGGAGCGTCTGCAGTGGACTGATGTTTATTGCAGAACAGCAGTGACAGAGCAGGCTCTGTCTCCCTGGGTGCCGACCCCAGGCCCCGAATTCCTTACTAGGGTATTAGCACATTGAGCCTGGCGCGGGCTGCTGGAGGGGTCTGTTACCATGCCCACTTCACAGGTGACCCTGATACGCAGAGGGTCAGATGCAAACCTCAGGATGGGGGCAGAGGGTACGGAGCCGGAATTGGAGTCTGGGCCACCTCCACAGGCCGAGCTTTTACCCTTCCCTGGGAGCTGCTCAGAAAGCCAGCGTTCCTGGCAGGTTGGATAGCATTCCCCTGGAGTGTTCGTTCATTCATTCGGACATCGTTTATAGCTACTGTGCCGAGCACTGTTCTAGGAGCTGGGGATTTGATCCTGGACAAAACTAAGTTCCTGATGATGTCCTGCTGGAGTTCCGTCCTCATGGAGGAGACAAACCATGGACAGACAGACAAAGCGGTGTCGGTTTGGGAGCACCGTGGGGAACAGTGAATGGGATGCCGAGTGCTGGAGAAGGGCGACTTTGGCTGCAGAGGTCAGGGACAGGTCCAGAGGGGACCCGAGAGAAATGAGAAAAGCAAGCCACATCTGCATCACCACGAAGAGGTTCGGAGCAGGCTGAGCAAGGCACGCCGGAGTCAGGGCAGTGAAGAGGGGGTGAGAGGCGAGGTCAGATGACAAGAGTGGGAGACACGGGGGTGATGCGATCTGACTTCCACTGCCCAGCACAGACTGAGCTGGTGTGGGGTCTGCGCGGCAGGACCCGGAAGCATGATGCTGACCCTAGGGAGTGTCCAGTTTCCTGTTCCTTTTCCTCTCTGCTGATTTTTGCGCATCCTCTGGTTCCTACTGAGGCTGTCCCTGGACCCCTGGGGTGGGGGCGCAGTCTCTTGTGGGTCCATGGCTCCCAGTGCCACTGTCTTGTCCGTGCATCTGTCATGGAGTAGAAGCCTTTGCTTTTGGGGGAACTGAATGAAGATCCACATACTGTGTTTATGCTACTTAGGTGTTCAGTGTTTATTTTTGGCATCTGCAGAAATACCCCTTTATATGGGATCTGCTCAATTACATGTCATTGTCACCTGTATTTATTTCAAATAAGAGGCAGCTCCCCCACTCTCCCCACTTTGCAGCTGCATTTCTGCTATTCAAGGATGGGAAGGATTTATCAGCATCATGAAGCCCAGGCAGCCTGGCTTTTTTCTCTGGTTATGCAGAAGGCACCAGGTCAGGTGTCTGAGGATGGCTGTGACGTGGGCTTTCAGGTTCGGCCAGGGCTCTGGCTTTGCGCGTCACCCAGTTCGGCTCCCGCTTGCCCTAGCAGAGAAAGAGCTGATTGGAGAAAGTGTGGCGAGGATGGTGCCCAGCCAGCTCCCGGGTGTCAGGGTCCTCTGGGGCCCCCACAGGGTCGTGGTGCCAGCCAGTGTGTATGGGTCTTGCAGGCCTGGAGATACACGTCCTGGGACGAAGGGGGCCTGGTTAGCAGGTTTGTGTCTGCCTGGTGATGGGCTTGGGGCCTCCCGACCTGTAGTCCTGCCAGGACTGTATTTTAGGGGAGGATCATGTTTGGAAAGGAACTTGGGGGTGCTGGTATCAAAAGAAGAGGGAGCAGGAGCTTTGCCACAAATCCTTGGGTCCCCTGAAGGGCCTCAGAGATGTGTGGGCTGCAAGGTGCTGAAGACAGAGGGTCTCATCCAGTGGGGCGCTGCAGGACAGGGCACCCCAACCCCTGTACGCCAAGGTGCAGCGGGAGGTTGCTGGCCTCGTGGATCCTGGTAGGAGAAGCCGGAGGGGAATGGAGCGCTAGGTGTGGCTCCCTGCAGGGTGAAGAAGGGCCCAGGAGCTGGGATAGTGGCAGCCAGGAGACCAGCTGCTTGTGAGCTGGAGCTGCAGCCGGGAAAGTGATTAACGCCAGGCTCAGAGGGTGACGTGGTGGCCAGGGCAGGTGATGATGAACAGGAAGCAGAGGTCCAGCAGTGTGTAGCACCTACTGTGCGCCTGACACTGGGCTAAATGCTTTGTTGTTGTTGTTGGCCAGCTTGCTGCTTCAGTTACCCCTTCCTGCACAGATGAAGAGATGAGAGCTCAGAGAGGTTGAGTGGTTTGACTATGGTCACACAGCAAGCATGCAGCAGAGAAGGGATTGGAACCAGGCCTGACCTCCATTCTCCCTTCCTCTGAGTTTTGAATCCTCTGCTGTGAAGTTGGCGCAGCCTGCTGGGCTGTCCTGGTTTGTTGACCTGAGTCCTATTCCTTTGCCTTTCCTTTCCTGTGTTCTTAGCCCTGGGCTTGGCTGTGAGCAGGTAGGGGTGGCAGAGGATGGAGAGGGTCTGAGGACACTTTCTCCTTGTTCCCACAAAGCCTCCTCTCCTCTCTCTCTCCCTCCCTCGCTCTCTGCAAGGAGCTGGAACAAAGCTGGCAAAATTGGAGTCAGCAGAAAAATCTAATTTTCACCTTAGACACGTTGTAGCTGACAGATATTAACCCAGCTTCTAGATGCACCTTCTAGACAGGTGCACCACGGCCTTCCCTGGCCGTGGGGAGGCTGTGTCTCAGATGCACTGTTGCTGCATGGGCGGGACGTCTCCAGGCCTCTGCGGGCCTCGGCCTTCCCTCCAGTGTGTGTGTGTGTGTGTGTGTGTGTGTGTGTGTGTGTGTGTGTGTGTGTGTGTGTTGGGGGTCACGGACTCACTGCTTTGCCGGGCCTCGGGCAAGGCAGAGGTGGGAGGTAGGGCAGGGACAGGAGGGGAAGGGAGTTGGGGACGCAGGAGCTCTGCTTATAGGCTCAGTCTTGCTGGAGGAAGCGGCCGCTTTGGTTAGATCTTTGGGTTGCTTTCAAGAAACTGCAGAAATCTACATTATGCTCTCCAAGATCCAAAATTTAAAAGCTAGCAACTTATTTAAGAATGCCAGAAAGGCATAATGAGCCAATGAAAGCAGCCACAGGCCCAAACTGGCTTGTGGCCCACAGGGGCACTAGGCCTGGACTGGATTACTTGGGTCTTTTCCAGCCGGGTGAGATATGACTGCACTTAATATGCATGTAAAGATCAAATATTCGCCTCTGAGATACATTGATTTGATTTGATTGATGAGGCCTCTGGTTTACACTGTGCAGCTAAACTCAGAGTTAGTAATGGGGCGGGAGCCTCTTTGACAGACTTTAATCATGGGTTAGGAATCTGTGTCCTGCTTCTCCCGCTGGATGACCTCCGACTTCCCTAGTCTACCTTTAATCCTTCCTGCTGCAGGCTTGTGCTAGCCCAGTTTCTGCGGCGACAGAGCATGCTCCCCTTTCCATTCCCCAGAGAGAGACAGACAGACAGACAGAGGCCTTGAGAGTTCCGCAAGCTGGTAGCTGTCCCAGGGACTGCTACTTCCTAACTGAACATCTAGCAGGAGTGGTTTGTCGGAAGCGGGCGAGTGGCCCAAGCAAGGGCAAGATTTATTGACTCTCATAAATTTGTAGAGAACTCTGGCCAGAGCAACCGACTTAGCACATTTGCTGCTGTCTCAGCCTCCAGCCCAGAAGGTGCTTGTGGGTCAATTTCTTTAGTGTCCAGGAAACATTGGGGTTTATAGGCACTTTTAAGTGTGGGCTTGGGGAAGACCTGCAGGAGCCAGTTGGGTTAGGAGGAGATCATGGGTCAGAGTGGCTAATAAGTGATTCACTCTCCTCATCACAGTGCAGGACTTGGGAAAGAGCTAGAAAAGCCAATAGTGTTAGAAAAGGATCTAGAGGTCATAGTAGCCAATAAGCTAGTCATTTTTTCATGAACAGTAAAGTAAGATAGATAGGCAGGGGGAGGGAGACGGCTCCATTGGGCTGTGTGTGTGTGAGAGCTGCCTGTCTTGGGCTCTGACCGGAAGGAAATAGAGGGTGGGTGATATCCAGACATTGCAATCCAAAGCCTGGGTGTGAATCCTCGCCTCCCCACCGGGAATCTGTGGGATGTGGACCTTTTACTCGACCTCTCTGAGCTTCTGCGAACTCCCTTTTCTGTAAAGGGAAGAGGATGGGTGCTGGTTCCCTGTCGGCTCGAGATGGTTCCTGGGAAGCAAGTACTTTCTTCCGGGGCCAGGAGGAGTCATGGTGGCATCGTTGGCCGTAGGCCTCCCTAGAGTACAGCGGCTCAGCTGCTGTGCACGAAGCAGCCGCAGATGAAGCACACGTGAGTAGGCCTGACTGTGTTCCAATACGACTTACAGATACACGAATTTGAATTTCATCTCCATTTCTTGTGTCACAAAACACTATTGTTTTTCTGATCCCCGCCCCCCGCCCCATTTATAAATGCAGAAACTACTGTTGGCTTTCAGGCCGTGTGAAAGCAGACAGTGAATCGGATTCAGTCCAGGGGCTGGAGTTTGCTGCCTTGGGGAGAGAAAATGCCCATTACGTGTTCATTCTGTTAGTCACGGGTGTTACCTTCATCTTGATCGTTGCCTTTTGATTCTGAGGGGGTGAGGCGAAGGCAGTGAAATATTTGGGGCAGAAAGTGAAGTGGGGCGGGGGTGGGGCAGACTTAACCATCAGGCTTGGAGAGGGGACCTGTCCTGTCCCCTGGGGCTGACGGCAGGACTGGCGGGAGTGGGCGTTTGGCTTTGGACAGTGACCGCTTGGCTGCCGCCCTGTCGGAGGGGAGATGGAGGGGAGGTGGGTGCCGGGTGGCTGCCGGCTGGGTGAGTGGGCCTCGAGGTGTGTGGCGCAGTCAGGTTTTGCAGCCACCCCGGTGGGTTGGGTAGCCGCAGGGAGTGGTTCCCTGCCACCTCCCCCGCGCCTCCCCTCCATTCCTGTCCCCTTGCTGCTTCTCCAGTCGTCCGGCCGTGGATACCGGGCACCTTTCCTCATGGAGCCGCCTTCTGTGGTTTTCACTTATTTCCACCCGGGGCTCGGCCTTTGGTTCCAGTGCCTGCATGTCCTGTGGGCTGAGGGCTGTCCGCTGGGTCTGCTGTCATAGGGTCCTCCCCTGAGCTGGGGCGCCACCGTCACTTGGGGCAGGTGGGTGTGTGCCCAGAGGTCTCCAGGTCTAGGGGAGGGGAGGGGGAGTCAGGGGACTCACAGGCCTGTGGGCGGGGCCGAGAGACTCCCGTGGGGAGACACAGGTGAGCATGCTTGGCGGGGGAGGCTGTGGTGCCCAGGGTGACCCCCAGGCGTGTCCACAAGCTGGCAGGGGCTCTTCCTGGGGCGGGGCACTGGGAGATGAGGTTCGGAAGATACAGCTGGGGATGTAGCCCAGCCCTAGCTCAGTGCATCCTGCTGGGCCCCTGGCCTGAGTAGCTTGGACAGGGTACCCCATTCACCCCACCAACACCTTGTGGGGAGCTGGCAACTTCCCCTCACTGTGGATGACTAGATGGCGGCTGAGGACCCAGGTTACCTGTCTAGGCCCCAGAGCAGGAGAATTATGAGTTGGAACTGGAGTCTGAGGGCAGCAGCCTGCACCCCCAACCCCAACCCCAGCCCAGTCCAGTCCCTGAGCTCTGTCCTGTTTGATCTGCACTGGAGTCTACAGGGTATGGGGTGAGCCCTGCCAGTGCCAGTACAAATTTTCAGGGAGGTGACTACTTCTATTGCTGTCCAAATAAATCCCCTTCTGCATACTATCTCTGAAATCCTCACACTCCTGCGGGAGCTGTGCTCATTTTACAGATGAGGCAATGGAAACCCAGAGAGGTTGTGGAACTTGCTTGAAATTTCTCAAAGAGCCATAGAGCTGAGATTTGAGCCTAGGAATTCTTACCCCAAAGCCTTAACCACTTGACTGTCCTGCCTCGAACTTGGCTACGAAGTGCTTAACAGAGAACCCAACGCAACAGGTGAACTTGAGATGTACAAGTCCGGGACCAAGAGGCCAGCATGAGTTAATTAGGGTACTGATGAGTCTTGACTTGCTCCAGACTTTGCATCCCTGGCCGTGTGTCGGGGACAGTGGTCCTGTGTCACGATGCCCTTCCCTTGAAGGGTACTCTGTGTCCATGAAGAGTGGTCTGTTCCACCGTCACGCGACATCTGCGTGCCTCCAGAGCATCGTGCTGCGCAAAACCGCAATAAAACCGCGGGGTTTATGGGGGAGACACTAAAGCACTTTGTCCGTGGCACACACAGAACAGATAGGAGTCTAATAAAGTGGTAGCAGAATTTTATGCATGCTTAATGGTTAAGAAATGCATAAATATGACAATAAATGCTGTATATTACCCTGAGAAAAACGAAGTTCGCTGTGTGAGTGTAGGCATGCTCTGTGTGCCGGCTGCT
>RJWT010022759.1:0-17066 GCA_004365215.1 Cuniculus paca | reverse complement strand
GGTAGTTTCACAAAAATTCTTAGCTATCCCCAGTCATGAAAGCACCAAATGGTACCCAGTGATTCTTGTGAATTCTGAAGCATTGTGTTGGTCAGCTTTTTGTAGCTGAGACAAAATACCTGAAACAACTTGGAGAAAGATTTTCTTTTTGTTCATGGTCCCAGAAGTTTCAGTCTATGGCTGATTCTGTTACTATGGGCCTGAGGTAAGAAGTACAGCATGGTGGTGGAAGGGTGTGTTGGAGCAAAGCTACTTAGATCGTAGCAGCCAGGAAGAAGAGAGAGTTGGAAAGAACAGAAAATATATGTACCATAGACAAGATAGAAGCCCAAGGGCATCCCCCTATGACTCCTTTCAACTAGGCACCATGCTCTGAGCTTCCATCACTTCCCAATAATTCCATTAAAGTAAGAACTCATCAATAGATTATTTTTCTTGCTGAATTTAGAGACCTCATGATAAAATGACTTTCCAAAAGCCCATTATCTGGCAAGCTTTCAACACAATGAGCATTTGGATCCCAATCATAACATGGCAGTCTCTGCTCTGCCCCTCAGCATAGGGGAGCATAGAGGAGTGACCCTCTGCCTTCTCAATAGTCAGTGTCACTCCAGCCAATGTAGCAGTTCTTTTTTGCCCCTTGATAACTGGCATGAGGAATCTGAAATGACCACATGCCAGTCCTGATCTAGGTTTATCGGAATGTGTTCTGTATCCTATGAAAGAAGTTTTCCTCTCCCAACAAGAACTAGAATTTCAAATCTAGAAGAGCTTGTTTTCCTAAATAACAAGCACAGAGTGTCCAAGTGATTTGAGGAAGGAGGTGACTCTTAATTCTACACTTGGTTTCTAGATTCATATTTATAGCATTTAGTGATACAACACCATATAACAGCATTTTGAGCCACAGTAGCTCAACTTACAGGGCATCATCTCCCTTCTATGGCTTAGTTCCACCTTAAATAAAATTGCTTTATTGCTTTATGTCTATACCAGTTTTGTATGCTCCCAGGTGCAGGAAGACCAATGGTCCCATGATTATATGTCCATTATCATATTTCCTCTGCTGTATGTTGGAATCTCTGCAACAATGCCATTAACTGAGGTGTGTCAGACAAGAAAACAAATTCACACTTAGGATATGTATTAATCCTAATCAAATGACTGATAGAAGGATAGAAGCTGTCTAGTGTTATAAGCTTGTCAGCGATTAACTGAATGTTCTTCTTAGGGGATTGTAGAAGTGGGACTTTCAGCTGCAATGATAATCCGAATGTGCTTGCTTGGGTTGAAGTTAATGTCAATTAGGCCATGGATAGTTTCCAGCCCTGCCAACATGACTCCTTTGTTCATGAATACAGCCCATAGAGGTTGGCCAAGAACAGAGGCTAGGTAACATGTACTGAAGGAAATCTGCCCAAGTGCTTTTCACTCCTTTCTCTGAAACAAATATTCCTCAGTGAGCATTGATATGAAACAGAGTTCCACACACTTTATGTTCATTCTCTTAGGTCAATCCACATATTTCCCTTTTTCTCTAATCTCCAAGTAATTCACCATGACCAAGAAATCCACATTTGTTTTTACCTTATATTATTTTTCCCTCCCATCAAATTGCATAATCAAGTGTATTACTGAAAACACTAGTACTGAAGTTTTCCTTAATCACTATTCTTTACATACATCTCTACATATGTATACAAATACTTTGTTCCATAGTACTTCTTTATCTTCTTGTATTAACAAACTTACCCAGTATCATCTGGTAAACTAAAGTAACACATTGGTGTGAAAATAGGTATATGATTTTTTCTATAACTTATTTACACTCTTAAGATCTTCTTTCATCCAATTTTGAATGAAAAATTTTCATTGTTTAGTGCATGATGTGCAGGGTCCACTTGACCTGATAACTTATGGTTATGCCAATACCAGTTCTGGTCAATATCTCAGGTGATGTTATCAATTGATATTGTCAAGTCTTCATTATCTATTAAGGCCAGTAATTTAATCTACCTTCAGAATTCTATAGTTCTCTAGTACTACTCCCTTATCTAGATCTTTATCTACTGTATTAGAATAAAATCAGTAATATAAGTATACGTGTGTGTGCATGCATGCATGCATGCGTGTGTGTGTGTGTGTGTGTGTGTGTAGAAAAAGAGAGAGGGGGATAAGAATAGATAGAAGGATAGCTATTCAAAGGAACTGGCTTGAATACAGAATTGTAGGAACTGGCAAGTCAAAATGTATAGGGCAGACGGCGTGGAAATTCAAGTAGAATTTCTATATCTGACTCTTCCAGCAGAATCTCTTCTTAAGGAAACCTCAGTCTGATTGGATGAGACCTAATCATATTATAGAGAGTAAATTGGTTTATTTAAAGTCAACTAAGAGTAGATATGTTACCCTAATATAAGTGACTTCACAACATCTACACTGGTGTTTACCAAACAAGTTGGCACTGTACCCTAAGTAGCTGCCATGAAGTTAGCCATTGTATCCACTGCCTATACCTATAACATCTTTGCCCCTACCAGTTTATATAGACTAAGCAGAACGCTTGCATCTTCTATCGCCATCATCCTTAGTACAGTCAGCTAAATGGTCACAGGGAAGGATCAGAGATGTGCAATTTTATTCTATACACATTCTGTGATAGGTCATGACCCTTTCTTTAGGGCCTTGAATTCTCTTTTAACAGATGGGCTTTGGGTATGAGAATTTTCTTATGTCTGGAATCAGAGGAAGTGATCATATTTTTCAAGTTGTCGCAGTTAAAACCTCCCTTCTACTTCCTTGTTCTTAATTTCTTGCTATAAAATCAAGTGACATTGCCAGGGATATAAGCTCAGTGGCACACTGCCTACCTGGCAAGTGCGAGGTTGTGAATTTCATCCCTGGTACCAAAAAGAAAAAAAAGAAAAGAAAAAGAAAAATCAAGTGGCATCCTTGATGGTGGCCTGCCTATCCATCCTATACCTGGGATGACTATGCATGATCTGTTAGTCATCACCACAGATCTTGGCAAATTGAGAAAGGTGCCATTCTGGCTTCGCTCCATGTTACAGTGATTATGTCCAGCTTGCCTCTGATGATTAAATACTATTACTTGATTTTGACTGTTCTAGAATCTTCGCATTCCAAAAGACAATAGAAATACCAATTTCAAGACACTACCAAGCCTGACTTACAAAGAATAGTTGTTGCCACTGAGCTTTCTGCATACAGAAATTGAGATTGAAAATAAAAAAGAGCTATGTCATTGGCTGATGTTTGTTTGAGAAAGACAAGATTAAAACACTTGACTCTGGATAAAAATGATTCATTCTCTATTGTACAAACTTACCCAGTATCATCTGGTAAAGAGTTGGAAGTACTTCTAATTCATAGGTGGTATAACAAAGGGGAAAGTTCGTAACACACTGCTCCCCATTAAAACTGTAGATAAATTACTTCTGACTCTATTTGCTAGCCGAAGGACTACTATTTCCTTCCCAAGTAGCATCTAACTGGTATCATATATGGTGATAAAATTGGTTAGGTATGGAGTGGAAAGGCAATTTTAATACTAAATTCATTTAGTTCAGAACATTTCCTTTTGTACATGTAAGTGTAGCTTAAACAAATCAATTCCATCTGATTAAATTCACTTTACATGGTTAATGTACCATGGACATTCTTTCTACTCTGGTGCTTTTCCCAAAGATCACAGGAAAAGTATTTAGATGTTCATTTTGCATGTCTCCCTGATGCTCACAAAGTCCAATACATTCAAAAGGAAACATTGTATTAAATTAATTCAGCTTCCAGTTCAAAGGCTCATCATGTATGATAAACAAACCAAAGGAAATGATAAGATACAATGTCACATTTCATTTAATACCTAAATCCACTCAAAACAAGGTAACATCTAATCCATTGTACCCTTACTATATACTCACATGTCATAGCTCCTTAGGGAAAAAGAAAAACTAAAAGAACCTGAAGCTGGCAAGTATAATGTGAAGTTATAAATGATTTAGAGCAGTGGTTCTCAGCCTTGACTGCACTTTAAAACCACCTGGGGAGCTAGAAAAACTCCCAATTCTCTAGCTTCACCTGAGACTAATTAATTCAGAATTTCTGGGGTTAAGACCCAGGCAGGAGAATTTTTTAAAGCTCCCCAAGTAATTCCAGTGTGTGAGCAAAGTTGAGCAACTCTGATTCAAAGAACAGTTCTCAAAGGTTGGTACACTTCTAAACACCTGAAAGGCTTGTAAAATTCAAATTACTGGACACTATCCCCAGAATTTCCAAGTCAGTACATCTAGAATTTGCACAGGTAATGTGCTTAAGATTAAAACAAATTGCTTAACACAAATCCAGTGCACCTCAGTTACTGCTTCACTATAGTCATAGAAGAATGATTGAAGATGCCTCTCACTAATTCTGTTGGAAAACAAAACAAAATCTCTGATATGTGTGAGTTCTGTAAACAGGTAAGTTATTCTAAATAAATACTTTCCTTGTTATAGAAACCTTAAGTCCCATAAAAGAATAAATTCAAAAGTTTAATAATTTTAATGAGTATAGGACTTGTGAGAAGAAAATGTTTGTGTCTTAAAATATTTTAAACAAATAAGAAAGCAAGGAAAATCTAAATACTCATTAGTTTAGCAATTTCAGGAACCATTTGTATAAGGTGAATTTTATTACCAATACTGAGGGAACAAAAGTAGAAAACATATATTTAAAAATGATAGTGATGATGATAAATTTGAATAGGTCTTGAAGTATATTTCACAAACTATATTTGCCAGCTCATGATCCATGCAAATTTCTCTTTTCTACTCTGTACCGATACCAAGACTGGATAGTATCATCAATATGGTGCCTACCACAAGGTAAGTTTGCCTTAGTCACCTTTTTTTGTTTCTGGGATGGAATATTCAATACTCTCAATTTATGAGACAAGAGATTCGTTTTGATTCAGTTTCAGTCCATGCTTGACTGGCTCCAAACGAGGAGGAGAAGGCACAGGGATATGGAGCAGAGCTACTGATTGTACAACTTCACATCCAGGAAGCAAAGAGAGATCAGGAGAGGGAGATAAACCTTTCCAGGGCACGCCCCCAGGAACCTACTTCTTCCTACCAAATCCCACTTTTTAAAAGCACTCCCTATAATCAAGTCACCTTCCTAAAGCCCTACCCTTGGTCACAGTAGGAGGAAATCTAGATACAGGCCATAATAAAGTCCACAGAAGAATTCAGCAAGTATGTGCTGAGTGTTGAATACAGAGCCTTGGATAGGAATAGCTGTCTTCATCCTAAAGTTTTGTGGTGCCACATTGATTGATTGATTGGTGGGTTGACTTTTCTTTCCTTTTGTTAGTATATGTTTGCTGTACCTGGTGTTTACATTCACCTTAGGGAGTTGGTACAGGTACTTAACATATCATGATGCTTTTTATTCTCCTATCCCTTCCCACACTCCTCCTTCCCTCCATCTCGGCATCCATTTCCCCCATTTTTATTATTGTTACTATTATTTTAGTTCATGTTTGCAACATAAAATGATTACATTCATTGCAGGTAGTTGGTCCATGAACATGATACGTCTTACCTCTTGTTATGTCCCCGTCACCTCCTCCCTCCCTTCATACTCTCAGGCCCCTTCCCATTTGCATAAGATTCACCTCATTGTTTTCCTTTAACAATCTTTTATTTGGTTCTTTCCTTTAACTGTACAAAGGGCTATGCAAATGAGAGAAACCACACAGTATTCAAGCTTATTTACATGATTTATTTCACTTAATATTAAAGGTGCATGCACTTTCCTACAAATGTCTTGAATTTATGCTTCTTCAGAACTGAGTAGTATTCCGTATGTATAGATACCATATTTTCTTTAGCCGTTTATCTGTTGGTGGACATGTAATTCCAAGATATACCTATTATGAATTGTGCTGCTGTAAACATTGGTAGGCATATACAGTATTGCTAAAATATGTCTTTAACTTTTTTGGGAAGATACCTAAGAAGGGGAACAGCTGAGTTGAATAGAATTTCTGTTTTTAGTGTTTTTGAGAAATCTCCATATTGATACCCATAACTATTATACCAGTTTACATTCCCACCAACAACAAGGCAGTTTCTTTTTCACCACAGCCACAGCAGAATTTATTATTATTTCATTTCTTGATGTCATTCTTTCTGGCATAAAATGAAACCTGAGTGTTTTAATTTCTATTTCTCTAATGGTCAGTGAAATTGAATTGTTTTTATGTATCTATTGACCATGTGTATATTTTCTTCTGCGAAGTGACTATTCATTTTAGTCACTCATTTTTTGATTGGGTCTTTTATTATGAGGGGTCTCAGTTTTTGAGCTCTTTATATATTCTAGATAATTGTCTTTTGAGGTTTAGCTGGCAAATTTGTTTTTCCATTCTGTAGGTTGTACCTTCACTCTGTTTTTGCCTTTGCTGTGCCAAATTTTATAATTTGATATAATCTCATTTGTTGATTTTTGCTGTTCTTTTTCAATTGTCCTATTAATAAAATCTTTCCCTACACCTATGAATTTAAGAATTTTACCTATATTCCAGTAGGTTAAGTGTTTCCATTTTAGTATTTTGATTTTAGAGCCATTTTGATTTTAGTTTAGTGCATGCTGGAAGATATGTGTCTAGCTTCAATCTTCTGCATATGGCCAGCCATTTTTCCCAACACCATTTGCTAAAGAGGCTACTGGTCCTCCAACATATATCTTCGCACCTTTTATCAAAGATCAAATAGCAGAACGTGTCTGAATCTTCTATTCTGTTCAAGTGATCCACATGCCTGTTTTTGTGCCAGGACTATAACAGGAACTGGTGAGACAAGAGTTTGGATTCTATTAGGCTGTAAGCACATTAGGCCTAAAATGGAGTTGAAAAGCCCAACATAGAGTCTGCTGAGTCGTGACTTTCCAGGGATCTTACAAAAACACCTGCCAGGTGTCCTTTGGCTGTCTGAGTGATCAAAGCAAGAAAGCAAGGGAGGAAAGCAGCTCTTCCATCCTTTATAACTTATCTAGGCTACTTAGGGCAGGTTGCACTCACACCCTTAATCCTAGAGCCCATGAGCCTAGCATTGCACCATGAATTAATCTCAGCATCACACACTCTTGATCTAGCCACCTCTGAAAAATCTCCATCTATGACCACCTGAGGCTTTGAGGAGACATCTAGATACAAGCTACAGCAAGGGTAGAGATTATGTTGCTTACACAGTGGCTTAAGCTCTCTTCTGATCTCCTTAAAAAGTTCTAGACAAGAGCCTCCTTGGGTATCCTACTCAGAACACCCTTCTGGCTAGCAGGAAATTTACTTCCTTGTCTTTATAGCTTTTACTTTCTTGCCTTTATATATTTTAAATAAATTTGCTTTCACTGTGGCTCCTCCATCTGTGTTTTCACTTTTTTTCACAGTGAGGCATGACCCTGAAATTCTGATTTAAAAAATGCTGTTTTTATCACCGTAGCCTCACAGTATAACTTGAAGTCAGGTATTGTGGTACCTCCTGCTTTGCTCTTGATGCCCAGGATTTCTTTTGCTACTCTGGGTCTCTTCTGGTTGCACAGCAATTTTAGAATTAATTTCTCTAATTCTGTAAGGCATGCTGGAGGTATTTTTATTGGGATTGTGTTAAATCTATATGTCAGCTTGGGAAATATGCTCTGACAGTATCGGTTCTCCCCATCCAGAACAGAGGATATCTTTCCATTTGCAGATGTCTTATTTGATCTCTTTGTGCAAATCACTGTCATTTTCACTGTAGAGGTCTTTCACTTCCTTGGTTAGGTTTGGTTGACTTTTCTGGCATACTTTATAAATTTAATGTTAATTAATCCAAGAAATTCTGAACTGGTTCTTAAATGAGGGCTTTCTGGAGTCCTAGTCTTTGTCACCTGGTCTGTGATTCCATTAGAAAAGCAAGAATTCCCAGGAAAACCATAGGTCAGAAGGTGATCACAAATAGGTAACCATGAGACAAACATCGAACTCCTCTGTGGAGATACACAGTGTTGGGAAACCATCATCCATCAGTCACTGCAAACCTTATAAACATGATCTTGGTAACTTTTGTTCCTGAATATCTTTTCAAGGATGTTTGTATAGTGAGGATAGATTAGTGCCCCTGCAGGACAGAAGGCATAATTGTTTGCAAAAAATATCATAAACATAATGTGATGTTTTCCTCTGGGCAAAACTTTGACAGGCTTGCTTACTGATATCCCACTTAAAGGACTGGGGTTTCCTAAACATGGAGCTTCTTAATTCTAACACAAAACCCAGTCATGAGTAGAATCTGCCAACTCTTGTGTCTTTTTCCCACCATGAGCTGTCATGGGGAAGGGGCTCTGACGTAAACGTGAAGTTTTGGCTGTTTACTGTGCCAGGAGTGATAAAATCCTTTGTGTCTGACATAGGCATTTCACCCCTTCTACCAGTATCAAGAAACAGTGTCATGATAACCTGCTGCCATGTGAGTAGGATAAAATTCCAGATCCATCACAATATTGACAAACTCCAAAACATCCAACATATCTGTCCATATCCATACAGTATCCATGCAGCCAACTGTATCCTTATGCATACTGTTACTGTCTTTTAACAGAAGAAAAATAGAAAGAATGCAATAACTATTAATAGGGATAGTAATGTTAAAGTAATGGTCATCCATGCAAGGGAACTTAATATAGCTTTGAAAATTGTCATAGATATGTAGATATTAACATGGAAAGAAATTCAAGAGACTTTTAGTTAACTAGTAAATTATACACAATCATATATATCCCATAGACAAGAAATTGAAAACATATGCCTTAAGCTTATTTATCTTGAACTGTTTCTGGAGAACTACTGATTCTGCTTTTTATATTTTTTTAATTTTTCATTGTTTATGATATCATTTCTTTACTTTTACACTTCAAAAATAATAAGCATGACTTTTAAGAATATATTTGCCAATGATCTTAATAAAGCATAAGGATAAACTGAGAATTAAGTTATTAGAAATAAAGACTATATTTCTCAGCCCTTTCCATGAAACGAATTATTGTCATGTGACCAACATCTGGTTAAATATACATAAATAGATGTGTTGTGTGTGCTTTCTACTGAGTATTGTTAAAGGGACACAGCATACCTTTCTTTGCCCTTCTTTCTCCTAGAAATTCAGACTTGACGGCTGGGACTCGGAAGCTAACTTGGACTCTGAAGCAGAAAGTCACATTTTGACCATGTTGGCCATACAAAATTGCAAAGGAATCTGTGTTTCTAAAATCATATAGTGCAATGCCAACCTGACCGTTTCTAAAATAACAGCCCAGAACATGAAATACAGGTGAACTTAAATTGCTTTTATCCACTGTTATTTTGGATTTCAGGTAGTTTGAAGCTGAACTAAATCCTAAAAGTTGCAAGGACAAAGAGCCAGGTCTATTTCTTAAACCTTGGTCACCAAGAAAATATTGACACTATTAACACCGATAACAGTATCATGACTAGTGCAGGACTTCAAAAGAGAAGATGGACAAATATTCCATAAAAATTTCTGAAGTGCTAGTAGAATTTTGAGAATTCTACCACTCTTTATAGAAAACTAAATTTTCTGCTGATAATACAACAATTTAAATTGGAAAGGTTGGTTTTTAAAGCTGTCTTCCAAAATGTAGGAAGCAAATCACACCTGTCTGTCATTAAACAAGTTGTACTAACTTCCTAAAAGACTAGAAAATTACTACAGAATAGAAGAACCTACTTCAGTGAAAGGAAATTTAACTAATAGAACTTTAAAATTTACTTTCCTAGCTTTCATTTTCCATTTGGAACTTTTCTGAATGGCTATTATATCATCCTAACAAGAATGTACAGAAAATCAATAAACTGAAAAGTTCAATGTAGTATAATATGACTAAAGTTGGAAATATTATGCAATATTTCACTAAACTAAACTAATCCTACCAGACATTTTTCTTGTTACTACAACTATTTTAATGTGTTAAGAGTCCTCTTACAATGTATCTTTTGTTATAAGGTAAAGTCATTTTTGTGCAGCAGGGAGTCATCACTTGTGAAAATTTTATCTTAATTCTCATTTTTTTATTTCCTTTAAGCAAAATGAATATCAGGTAAAGGATCTAGATAACCACCCTGAAAAATCATAATTCATGTACAGTGAATACTTGGGGTATAAAATCAAGAATTAGTAAATGCGTGAAATGATAACTATAGCAAAGTTCTTTTCAGGTCATTAAGTATTGCATGTATTATGCAGTGCTTAACACTAGCATCATTCAGAAGCACAGCAGTGCCTATATTTCCTAAGTCTTTGAAAACAAGAGATCTGCTCTTAACTTTTGGGGGTTTATTCTTTGAATTTGGAAGTTGTTAAATTTAACTTGTCTCTAAAATCAGCATGCTTGCTGATTTAATTCATGTGTGAATGACTAACTAGAAATTCAAATGGTCTCAGTTACATACTGTTTCTTTTCTCATTTGTCATATGTCAATAACAGTCTCTCAAAACATTCAAGAAAATCTCGTCGTACTTAGTTCAAAATACCCACCTGTATAAAAGTTAGCCTGGTGGTCCAGTCAGATACATGTTCTCAGCACTGTGTTCCCAGACTTGAAATAGGGCAAAAAAGCCAGAGTTTCCAAGGCCCACCTCCTAGGATAAGCCAGGAACCACATTAACTGTCCTCCTTTTAGAGCTGACACTGAGAAATCACAGGAATAGAATATGTTTTGCATAAGGTGTAGTTGTGTTTGATCATGTTGATCTCTGGTGTCTCTGATACACCAGACAGAACAAATATCTGGAAGCTTTTTTCTGGCAAAGAAAACCAAAAAGCCAACTCGCACAATGCAAAACATGCAGTTATTATATCATGATTATTACTAGAAACATCTAAAAGTTCAGCTCATGTTATTCAAGGTCAACAATAGTTTTCCAGGACCTCGAATGTTAACAGAAAAAGGCAATCCAGGTACAGGAGACAGCTATTTGGCAAGCTACAAAAGAAATTATCTGCCATTGAGACAGGAGTAGATACTCATTTGAACTCAGTTAATAAAAGCTGAAGAATTCTACTTAGAGAGATATTAGCATCAAAATTGGCTAGAAAACAGTGAAGGACCCCAGTAGAAATTAAATCCTGAGACTTGAGCCAAATATGGAAATGTAATGATTTTAGGGTTTGAAAAAGAAAAAAAAATGATGGAAAAAAGTAGGAAAGGAAGAGAGCAGGAGCAGAAGTGGGTGAGGGAGACAAAGAGGAAAAATACTTAATAAGACGTTATTTTATACAAGGAATTGTTGTAGGTATTACTTTCAATCATTTGTTGAATCCTTACAAGGCCATTGCAGTGGGTTGAATGGTGACTTCTAATGAGGTATATCATGTCCTAATTCCCACACACTATGAATGTTACATCATTTGGAAATAAAGATCTTTGCAGATATAATTAAGTACTTGTATCTTGAAGTAAGATTATTCTGGATTATGTGATGAACCTTCAATCCAATGGCAAGTATACTTTTAAGGGTCACACACAGAAGTATCCAACAGAAGAGGAGGAATCAATATATCAATGGAGGCAGAGATTGCAGGGATACAGCCACAAAACAAAAATGTCAACATGAATCAGATACTAGAAGAAGTAATGAATTAATAAGAATCTCCCCTAGGCCTTCCAGAGAATATGTCCCTACCATTACCTGGATTTTGGACTTATGGCCTCTAGAAATCTGAAAGAATTATTCCACAAGACCACAAGTTTTGTGGTCTGTAGTAGTAAATTTTTCTTCACTGAGATAAAATATCTGACAGCTTCAACTTAAAAGACAAGAGGTTTATTTTTCATTTGTGGTTTCAGAGGTTTTGATCCATGGTTAGTTGGCTCCAAGGCAGAAACATAATGGCAGAAGATCATGGCAGAGGGAAGTTGCTGAACTCATGGCATCCAGGAAGCAGAGAGCAGGGGAAGATCCAGAGAGGAAGGGGCCAGACCAGTTATAGTATCCAAAGTCAGATGCACCCAAGACCCACCCAGATACACTCTAAGTATGTTTTACTAATCCACAATGCACAGTCAAAATTAGCAGTCATTTGTTAAGGCAGCCACAGAAACCTAATATACTGTTGAAGTAGATGACATCATTATCCATATTTTAATAATGAAATGCAAACTCAGAAGCTGAGAGAGATCCCAAGTCTGCCTAGTTCTCAAGTGTCAGGGTGAGGAATGGAATCCAGGCAGTCTGGCTCCTGGGCTCATACTCTCAACTCCTGTGCTAAATCATCAATTCACAAAAGCACAAGAATTATTCAGTGTCATCTCATTACAGAATGAGGCTAGAGTTGCTTCCATCAAAGGTCAAAAAACAAGGCAGACTGAATCACACAAGCTATTATTTTAGCTGTGAGAAACTGGAGAAACAGGAGTTGAAGAAATAATGTAGCAAGACTTTCAGTAAAAAAGTAACTGCTCCAATAGTCATCTTATGCTCTGATGTCATCCTATCTGGCTAAGATAATTAAAGAAGTCTTAAAACGTGTAAGCGTGATTTTAGTAATATACTATAAAGCTAGAAAAGTATAAAAATGTGAATCCCAAAAAAAGTTTTTTAAATACCAAAAGTATAATGTAATTATAGAGATTTATCATTTCTTTTGTCAGAAATACTACTGAATAGACTCAGGAAGGGATAAAAATATCTCTGTCACTTTAGCATCTAAAATAGAAGTGAAGATGGGAGTTAAGATGTTACACTAGAACTGAAGAAGTTGGGTTTGGGTTTATGAAAATCAACAATACACATACCAAGCTCTGCATCCACGATTCAGGAGTCACCCAGTAAAGCTCAGAGTGACATCATGGGTAACTCAGCCTTCATCAGTTATCCTTGGAGACTATTTTCTTCTATCTTCTTCTCAATATGCCCTGGGCTACCTACTCTACCTCCTCTTCTCTTGAAGTATTGAAGTATTCATCCATGAGCCAGAGAGTAGACTAAGACTTTTGGTAAATAGGTAATCACACAGCGCCCACCATGAAATAAATCCCATTTGTAGTGTTTGTCAGTGTCCATGGGATACTTTCATTGGGATAAATAATAACACCATGGCAAATTTCAAGCTATCAAAGTGCTATTGCTAGATCTGAAGTAGGAAAGAGATGTGTAGTTGTCATCATTAATATTGTATTCATACTGTATAGGTAGACTGGGCATGAACAACTACAAGAACAGAAATAATAGTAATAATTATAGTGCAATAATTAAGAAATGAAGTTCTGAGTGTTTGTTATTTTTTAAACTGTCATTTAGCTAATACCTTTAGAATTTAATTTTTAATAATAGCTCTGTTTAACAACAGACTAACAAAATCCCTGAAAATATACCAGTCTCCTCTATTCGGCACTGTGAGATGGAAACATGTTCCCAATCCAGTCTGTCTTTGAATTATTGTCTCTACTCAGTGATTTTGGATTAGTTCACCATTCCATGTCTGCATCCCTCTGAAGCCCCATGCAATGCTTATTCTGAAAATTACCTTCATTCTTCATTCTCTAAAACATGATTGATACAATGTTGTGCAAGTACTAGGTGTTTATAGATACTTATGAATAATGAAGCATTTTATATCAGTAGACCTTACATAACTAAAATTTGAATATTAGACTACATTTATTTTTAAAAGGGATATAGCACCCTGGCCCTTGGAATTCCTTTTTGACCATCTATCTCCAGATATTTTTCTCTGGATTTATAGACCACTTCCCCCTTTTTCTCTATATTTTTCCTTGACTAAATACTTCGTCAATAATGTAAGATGTATTTGTTAGCATTCTTTCCTAGTCACCTCTGGAGCATGCCCCCCAGGCCTCAAACTTCCATATCTCAAGAAGTCCATTGAGGTTGTTTTGTTTTGTTTTTGTTCATTGGTTTTATACAAATGATTTTCATGATTCCTAAGAGGTCTTCTGGAGCTATTTGGAAAATTAATATCACTGATGTGCAGCACATCAACAAGTAAGGATAATGTCACAGATTGCTTTAACATCGCTGCTGCCTCAGCATCCTTTTTTTTTCTTTTTTGGCCTGATATAATTTGTTTAAATCCCAGTCATATCCCATCACCTTTGGTCTACATAAAACCCCTACTATGGCTGGGCTTGGTGATACGCAATTGTAATTCCAGCTACTAGGGAGGCTGAGGTTGAAGGATCATGAGTTCAAGGTCAGCCTGAATAATTAAGGAGACCCTCAAAAACTGTAAGAGGCTGGGGGTGGAGCTTAGTGGTAGTACACCGATGGGTGTCTCCCTCCCTGCCTGGTAATTTAGCGTCTAGATCACTTGCTCCTCATCTCATTGAACTGAAGCCTAACACATTCCACAGCTGCTGACCATCTTAAAATCTAATAGTCACCAGGAGATTCATATAAAGCAGCTACCCCTTTCCGTTTCTCTAAATAATCCACAGCCTGTGGAAAAATCTCGGGAGTGGGACACATGAATGTTAATAAGAGTTTGGTCCTACATTTCCCCACCCTGTTTCTCTGGTTTCCTTCATACTGGTTCAGCTCCCTGCTGCATCCGAACTTCTCAGAAGCACACAGATTTTTCTGCGACCTGTGAATAATTCCATCTATTCCATGCATTTCGGTTTCACTATCTCATGTTTCTTTCAACTGATACATGCAAATGAACCCAAGATCCCCTACAGCGGGACTATGTTGGGCTATTGCCACTCTAAACAGAATCCTCAAGACCAAATTAGAAAGAAAGCACGAAGATGGAAATCACAACAGATAAGGAAAATACTATTATCAGAAATTATGACAAGTAGGTCCATTAGAGAGCTTCATGACCCAGCAGAAGTTAATTGCTTTGTGATACACAGATGCTAGGGCACAGCAGAAAGTGGTTGAGCTCATGTCTTCATCAGGATCTAGAAGTTCAGGAAGTGACCATAAAATGAAACTAGAATTTTCAAGAAAGTTCCAGTTCTGTTCCATGTTAAGGCAGAAACTATCACAAATTAAGGAAAACCCAAGCTCCAGTTAAGTAAAACCAAAGGATTGGAAAATGAAAAACGTGTAATCTTTAAAAACAGAAAGTGATAACCTAGTCTCTACCCCTTTGTTACATGACTCTAGAAGTCTGAGATATGTCATTTTCTTCACATCACTCATGCTGCTTATTACAAATTCTTATCTAATAACTCTGGATTTTAATTTTTAAGTAGAGTGGCCAAATCATGCTACATTCAGAACAGCTGTGCCCACCTCAAAGTTACTGAACCATTCAACTTGAGGGGATGATATTTATTCAATGATATGATGGCATGAAGCCATTCACCACATTAAACAATGTTAAAACCATAAAGTCATACCACATACAATTTCAATTCTACTTACCACAACAAATCCCCTTATCTCTGTGACAAAATTGATAATATTTGTGATGTCAGAGTACAAGAAACTTAGATAAATCCTGTATTACATTAAAGTATCTCATTACTTAGGTATCAACCCATGTTCTTATTTTCCATGTTGTAATTTCAGTCATGTCCATCGATGTTATTGGGATAACACATATTTTATATCAAAGATAAATTAGCCCTTAAGACATGTGCATGTACATTCATGTAATCACAGAGAATTACAGAATATAAGCAGATTACCTCACTCCTATAAAATAATCCTGTCTTTTTGTATCATATATAAGAGGAGAATGTAGTATATTAGACATGGCATAATAAGCATATTAGCTTGAAATTCATTTCAGGTAAAATTCCCACTTTACTATGCTTGGTTATGTATCAAAATTACTACAGTGTAGTCAAACATCAAAATTTATTTCTAAGGTACACACAGGGGAGATTGTTTACTTAGCCCTTTCGTACTGTCTCATATAAAACAGATGTTTAATGCCCCCCTTTTTTACAAATAATCTCTGTCTGTCTCTTTAGTACTTTTACATCAACAAGAGCATATTGTGAACTAAAAAACTATGTTTCTAAGAGTGAAATATGTATATCCTCATGCGGATCTAGTTTTCTCTGCATGTACTTGAATTTAATATGAAGGCTTCTTAGTGAAATTTAATGTTACCTAAAATGCACTCTTCATCATAAATGTTCCTTTAAAATGCATTCTTTTTAAAATGTATTATTTTAAAATGTTCTTCTAAAGCATATTTTCCATATTTGTCTCTAGATGTGAGTGTTTTGAGGGTAGGAATTCATATTATATATTTTTGTATCTGAGCAGATCTAGAAATTTTATAGATGTGCATACATACTTATTGAATAAGTGTGCTTTGCAACAAGTGTACATGAAAAAAATGCTAGACCTATTTAGTAGAAAAAAATCTGATAGGGTTTCAAGGTCACAGTCAACAGCTGAATCTAAGAAATTTAGTGGAAGAAAAAAAGAATAAGAGAAGGAGAATGCAGTAGTGGGTTTTGGATAGCAAATCTCAGAGTAGCAGGTCTTCCCAGTGGAGTGAATACAGACTATGCTGCCCTCCTTGATCTAGAGCTTAGTAAGCAGGAAGAAAGCATAGGAAGAAACTACCTAAGGTCCTCTCTAATAATTTCTAATAATAGCTTCTCTAATAATTAACCAGGACTGGTCTTTAGAATTTCATTCCTCTCAGACCTGCCAGTAACTTTCTTATGTATGCTAAGAATCCTACCCTGCATCTTATGGATATCCAAGTCTTAGCTTCACTCACTAAATTCTTCTTACATTTTTCTACCCAGGGTTCCCCTAAAACCCCAGAACAAATCATTAATCAACTGAAAATGAACATACCAATGTAGATAGTAACCTATTCCTTTCTACAGGAAAAACTTTCATTCAAAAGTAGAAAAAAAAAAGTAAAAGAAATATTTTTTTTCTTCCAAAAGACAAGAGTATGGGGAAAATCTAAATTTAAGGAATTTTTAAATCTTTTACTGAGAATATATGTAAACATGTTTATATATAAACATGATACAAGAAAAAGGAAGCTGGTTTGCT
>RJWT010022758.1:0-17048 GCA_004365215.1 Cuniculus paca | reverse complement strand
ACATTATCTGTTTCTTCATACAATAAAAATATGTAAGTGCTCATCCACAGAACATGATGAAGTATGTATCTTTGCCATAATCCACTAAATGAAAAACTGTTCATTCTGCTTTCTAGTTCCTTTAGGCCAGTTTTCATATGGAGCACACACACAAAAAAGCAGCTGTAACCACTCACCCAGGGGATGACAGACTAACAAGATGGGAAGACTATGTTTCCTTCAACAATTTTATGAGAGAAAGACACCTGTGACAGTCTAGATCCTTCACCACTACTCTGTTATCTTATGTAAGCTATCATTTGCTTGTTATTTTACAGCAGCATAGACTTTACCCTCCCTAAATCACTAACTACTTGAACTGCATTACTTGTTTTTCTTTTGGTAAGATTTGTTCTTCAATTTGTTATTTTTAACTGTTGTAGTTAGAGGTGGAACTCGTTACATCTGATCTCTCAGGTTCATCACCTTTGCTAGATACCACTGCTGTGGAATTTTCATGTAGAGAGCTGGGATGCAGCGGCCCTTTTCCCAGGCAGCAGCTTTATTCATGCCGGCACTGATTCGGTACCCTGTCTCCAAAGGCTGAGTGCTGGACTTGGCATAGTTGCACCCTTTGATACCATTTTTGTGTTTTTGTCTCCCTTATATGGGTATACACTAACATTTTATAGTTTTATTAGTCACACATTAACATGCTGCAGTCTGGTTGGGTATGATTTATATTACAGAATTTCATCAGCGCTACACATAAATACACAGAGGCTGATATCACTACATTGGAAAAAATTCTAGCTCTGATACACTGGGATGGGCCCTACTTTTGATGCTCCAACCCCATTCCAGTTCAGAGGTTTATATTTCCATAACATCATCAAGTGTATGACCATTTTTATTTTGAATGTCATCTCAATGTGGCTGAAGACAGATCATATAACCAAGGGAGCCAGGCAAGGCAGAATCAAACAGCAATGTGACACCTATGAAAGATTTGAATCCCCTGCTTGTTGAGAACAATCCCCAAAACAGTTCTCTGTAGTCCCAACCTTTCCAAGTCTGGGTTGGAAAATGAACAATTTTCCTCATTCAGTCTGTAAACACCTTTGTGTTCTTTAGCTCATCATCTATTTGTAGGCAGCAATTACTTATGTTAAATTTTCCACAAACCCTCTCCTTCAGAAGCAAGCAGAGAATTTAAGGTCAAATGATTTTGATAGCACATTTTGGTCTGTTGTTTGGCTAACAAGATCATTGGCAGTTTCATTAGTTACAATTTCCACAACAGCTTGCACTCAATTTTATGAGGTTTAGCGTATAAATGGGGGTGTTGTGACACCAGGACCCATCCTCTGCCTAGGCGGCAGGACTATAATACTGAATTACACATTCAGGAGACCATTTAGCATCTTTCCAATTGCCAATATGGTGGGCATATCGTTTCCTATGGGTTCTACAGTTCCCATACACTTGGACTCCCAAATGATCTCCCCTGGCAAGTGGGAATAGAAAGAAATACAGGTGTATCAACCCTATGCAGAAGACCTTGACCAATTTGGGGGGCGTAAGCATAAATGGTTCTTCCACATATCCAATACAGCCCTACTGGGGTCTGCCATTCTATGTTTCCACTGATATTATCCCACTTCCCCCACCATGAAAAAAGTTGGATAAGGTGTGAGCTTTTGGTTCAAAGTAATCAGAAAATCCCCATCCTTAGGTCTTCTGGGAAGTTGAGTTGTAGGGCCTTTGACTCAGATATGTTAGGCTCCCTACAGAGACACTGAACCTTTTCTCCTACCAGCCAAGGCAGTTTCTTCCAATTATTGAGGCCTTGAGAAGCCAGATCCTTGTTGTAGAGCTGGAGATCTAACTCTCTAGCTTCCCATGGCCATTGATCCACCATGTTGGCTCTCCCACACGCATAGCAAGAAGAGACTTTCAGAGTCTGGGTTGCAGGCTCTGCTAGGGCTATGGCAAAAAGCAGGGCTAGAGACCCAAAGATAGTTAAAATCAAGGGGTGTCAGTACATTACTGACAGTCAGTCACTAAAAGAATGCAATCCATCTGTGTTGCCAGTCAGTGGCATCCTCAGACTTCTGCCTTGCAGAGACTAGTCAGCCCCCAGGGCGATTAGAGCAGTAACTAGTGCTGTTATCTTCCAGTGGTGCTCCTGAGGTCTTGATTTGCTTCTTCTGGATTGTAACCTACACAACACCAAGAGTTGGAGACACACTCCCAGTCTCCAGATGCTGGTTTTACTCTGCTATAGTGAATCCAGGGGACTATCTCATCCACATTTACTGCAGTGGAGGTGGATGTCATGACAGTGAATGAGCCCCTCCAGAGGGGTTTTGAGGGTCAGGCTTTCCATTCTTTTACCCACACAGCATCCCCTGACTTGAAAGAGTGAGCATCTGTGTCTAACTCACAATCATTCCTTACCCCTTTTGTGTAGGGTGGCTAACACTGAGCCTAATGCCTTCATCTCAGAACGAGGTTCTCAAGTTCCTTTAAATCCCCCCTTATGCACTTAATAAGAAAAAGGGTCCACCCATAGAGAATTTTGGAAGGAGACACCTGAAGGGTTGTCAGGCAGGGTGGTGAAATGGGGTCGGGAGCACAAGGAATTGAATATCCTTGGCATGAAGTGTTCCCAGAGTCCAAGCTGCAGACATTCCTTGCAACTGTAAAAAATGCAGTCGTGGTGCATGAGTTGGTATTGGGGAAGCTAAGGTGAAGTAAAGTTTATGAAGGAGAAACTTTTGTTTATATCCTTTGATAGAAAAGCCAGGGATGCAGCTTCTCACAATCCATCCTCCACATATCTTCATACCCTTTTTCTTTAAACTCTATGAGCAGAAGTTTATTGTCTCTGTTGTTCACCTTCATCTGGAGCATATTAGTTGGATAAGATGGGATAAATAGCTTGGTAAGGGCAGTTTCTAGGTGTTATGGTTTGAGTCTGGATGTCCTCTCAAAACTTCATGTAGTTTTGGAGGTGAGCTTCTAGAGTTTGTGAATAATTCATGGTCCAATGCTGGGATTATGAGTGTGAGTGCTACACCCAAGTGGGTGTGGCCTACATACAGTATAATGAAACAAAGAGTCTTTTATCCATGCCCCCCCACTTCTGCTCTTGTTTCTTGTGCTGTTTTCTGCCACCCTGAACTATTGCCCTCTGCCATGTGCCACCCAGCCTTGGAACAAGGTGAGTATGGACTGAAACCTCCAAAAAACTGTAAGCTAAGTAAACCTCTCCTTCCTTCATTTTGGGCATCAGGTATTTTGCCTCAGCAATAAAAGAAAAATAACCAAGACAAAATTTGATACCAGAGGAGTGGGGTCACTGCTGTGACTGTACCTGACCATATGGTTCAGGAGCCTTTGGGAATGGCTTGTGGAAAGAGTTTGGAAAGATTCAGAGATGTCACCTGAAGAAGTAGAGCTGGAATGCCTTAGGCTGTTCTCTATGAGAGGCTCTGGTCAGAACTCAGAAGACCAGAAAGCTGATAAAAATCCTGGCAGTAAAGGCCAGGCCTGGGAGGTTTCTGCTGGGAAGAAGGACTGCATTGGGTGTTGGACTCCAGACAATGTGTATTATGACTTGGCAAAAAGTTTGTCTGCATTTTGCTAGCAACTAGAAACTTTGTCTGAGACTGAGATTAAGGGCAGCAAACTAATTGATCTGGCAGAAGAAATTTCAAAGCAGTCAAATATTGAGGTGGTGGCATGGCCATTGTTGGGGGCTTTTAGCCAGATTTATATTGCAAATCAAGACGAAACAGCCCAGCTGGATGATTTAGAATATTGTGAATTTGGCCAAAAAGAAAGTTCCAGTAAAGCCGTGGGCTGCAAAGATAGAGCTGAAATCTCTCATCATTATAATGACATTGTCATAACTGTATAAGGTGTAGGCACATCAAACTATCATAACACAGTTATGTAACAATCACACAAGTGTAAACCTGAAAAAAATCTCTCATAAATAGCTATACTTTGGGAGGGTCACCAGAATGATAAGATGTCTTTCTCAAGTCCTGCATCTAAAAAAGACCTTTGCACTCTGGAAAAGCATAAAGCTATTTAATATAGCATAAATTTAGCAATAAATGGTTTCACAGCTAAACATAAATATTTACTTAGTTTTTACTCTTAAGGTGAAATCTAGATTTTTAAACAGGTTTCTATGGAATTCTTGTCAGTTTTGTATTGACAAGAATTAAAAAACATATTTACAACTTTTATAAATTTAGGAAACCGCATTAATGATGCATATAGACTTATTATCCAATACAAGTGAAACTCATGTATACAATAACAAATTGTTTATTTAATCAAAGCTAATAGATGGACATTTTAACCAAGAGCATCTGAATCAAAAAACCTTATTGTTTTAGTCACCAACAGTTTAACACTTTATGTAACCAGTTTAAATATATCATAATAATTTATTGCATAACTGCTGGGGTGTGGCATCATTGGACCCTGAGAAAACGGTACAAGTCACCCATCAGTGCAGAAACTGGACAAATTTTGGTCTAAGTTTAGGCAACTTGTGATGGATTTATTAATAGTCATCTTAAGTGGGACTGGTCAGCTTGACTGAGTCAGCATGGTTCTAAGAATGCAAGACTTACCTGAGGATTGTTGCTAATGACATAAAAGCAGAATAGGGAAAGAAGACTGCAATCCTTTGATTTTCTAGAAGCTTGCCATGGCTGGTTTTCCTGATACAAACATGGCTCTTCATGTCATCAGAGGAGCTCTGGTCCTCACTGTCACTGGGGAGAGCTGCTGTTTTCTTTGGTAGAGCTCAGGTCTTCACCTTAAGCATCACTTCCAGGCTCCAGTGCAGATCTTTCAGCCTTGTGACATAGATTGTTAACCTTGCTGGCACAGACTTCATAGCTTTGACCACTGACCTTTGGACCTTTTCAGTGAAGATCCTTGATATAGACTCTCATGAGACATTGTATGGACTCTTGGCCTCCAGTTAGACTCATGAAGGATGTTGCCATGGAATCCAGGCTCTCAGTTGGATTCTTTGATGCTCTAGAATGCAGACAGACCTCTTGAACTCCTCTGCATTTAATTTTTTGAGTGAATATTATAAAATAATCCTGTAAATTATGTGTCCTGTATTAAATCTATTCTTAGAACAATACACTTGCTCTTTCAACCACAGAGAGGAGTTTTGTCCAATGGCTTCCAAGTTCAAGAGGTTTTCAGTTAACAATTGCTTTAGATGACTCATAATAACAGTTAACATTTTAAAGTATTTTATATGTTATCTTTGTCCAAGGAAAAATTCTTAAATTGTTGCACACAGACAGTAATAGGTATTGTATATAAGAAATTACTTTTGGGTATTACCTTAGTTATCTCAATTATCTAACAATATAGATGGAAATATGCCATCAATCTTTAAAATATCTTCATTCTTATCAAAGAATTTAAATTAGTCTATTGTTAAAATATGTGAACCACAACATTAAAACTAATATCAAGTGTCTATTTATCTATGAGTCAATCTAAGTAGAACATATAGTTTCATATTCACACAAAAACATTCACAGTTTGAATCATATATAACTTTTATGTTTTCATACTCTAGGACTTCTTTTAGTAAATGCTATGTGACTTTGAATTCTCTTACCCCTCATCCTGTAACATTTTAAGTAGACTTAGCTATTTGTAAAACCCTAATCAGTTTTTATGTGGGAAGCCAAAAGAGCCAGAGAAAAATAAAAAGTAAAATTGCTTTAAGTAACTTAATCCAACAATCAAAAGACACACACAAAAACAATTACTTTTACATCAGAGGGCACTGTTGCAGATGTTGGCCAAGTTGAGCTATTGCTATAATAATCTGTTGTAGGTTCATTATAAATTGATTAATCAGAACTTTTAGGGATGACCAATTAATATAGACATTTCTTGAAATAAATTAACACCAGAAAAGAGGTAGGAGATAAAAGCCTTTTAATTAGACTTACAATCAGAAAGGTGGGAACTGAAGGTTTTCTCCTTTATTTTCTAATTACTTTTAAATAAAAAAATAAGCTTCTATTTTTAACTAAAGATTACATATAAAGACAGGAGAGGTCCTGGGTCCCCCTCCCTCCTTCCCAGGTGGTGGAAAGCTGTGAGATTTTCTATTCTGCAGCTCCCTACCTTTTGGTAACCAACAGAAAAATATTAAAAGGGTCTGGGTCATTCTCTCTTTACATTTAGCCCAGCATTTGATTTAAAATTATTTTTCTGCAATTTTGATTATATTTCACTTGGGGTATTAACAATGAAGTCAAATGGAAAGGAGACCTGGGAAGGAATAACTGATAAAGAGTCATGACCATAATCCCAGAATCTTCTTGAGCAACAAGGAGCTTTTAGAATGAAGACCCTGGACTCCACCAAACCAACAAACAAACATACATATTTCTCTCTATCAACTGCATCCTCCATAGCTTTCCCTTAATACACTTGAGCTTTCTATTTCTGCCATTATCACTATCTTTCTAGCAGAGTAAAACCTTTATCATACAAAACACTCTCATATTATAGCTCTTATACTTCTAGCCTTCTTCACATATTTTTCTCTCTCCTACTTACTATAAACTTTTCCATAAAAAACCAAGCTGTGGATGCTTGGATTTTAAAACATCTTTCCTTTTTTTTTCCTTCTTTCTCATTTGGTGTCAGGTAGTTACATTTTTAAATTAGATTAGCTGTCAACAGACTTTCAAGTAAACTTTAATAAGTAATATTAACTCCCACAGAAAACAGAGAAAACAAGTCAACCCTATAATTGTAGTTTAAGAATTTACAATTCATAAGACATGTTTTAAGATTATTAATTAAATAAAAATACCAATTTATGCTGCAAGCCAAAAGTAAATTTATCAATTAGCCAAGAATTGTAATAATGGGTTCTTTTTGTGACTCTGGGTTGGCCCTCATACCACAACATGAACATTTTATGATTGACTCTGTTTTTATTGAGGTGCAGGGAGTTATGCCTTTCTAACTTTCTCCTGAGCCGACGAAAAGGGCAATCTTCTCCGTGTGTGTGGCTATGGCCACGGCAGCAGTGTTGGGCCCTCCTCAGCCAGTCACAGCTCCAGTCAAGGTGGAGCCATCATTCTGAGCTTTTGGGGGTTATAGGCTAAGGGCAGAGATTCCAGAGGATCCCATGTGGAGGAGAGAACAAGATGGGAATCCTCTCTTGTTAAGTCTCCAAGTTTTCAGGTGATAGAAGACAACCAGTTCATGTCACCAACACAGGGTATAATCTATGTCCTCCTGAGACCTGATATTTTACCATTAATAAATTCAATCAACAATTGACACACTCAATCCTCCTCCAAGGTAAACTTTGACCAGAAGACAGATGGGATGAGGTTGGGTATTTGTAGGCAAATGAAACATTAGTACTCTACCATGCTAGTTTTCTTTTTTGTTGTTGTCATTGTTTTGTTTTTGGTTTTGGTTTTTTTTGTCCTTGGTTTGTTGCCTCAAATCCTTATCAGTTCAAGGGGAATACTGGAATATTTTGCTCCCTGAGCCCCTTATTCTCTAACCTGTACTAAGTCAGAAGCACATTTATTTTTCCACCCTGTTTTTCCCAAAATCCTGAGGCTCAATCTCTGGTGCACCAAGATGTGTTACCAACAGTCAGTGTAAGGAAATTGGTCAGGATGTCTAAGAGCCCCTGCAATAACCCTGAACACTTTAATAATTATCTCCTTATCAAGTGGGACATCAATGAGCCATCCCACCCAAAATGACAGTCAATTAATTACACAGAAGGTCTGTCTGGGGCTTTCTAGGAGTCAGTTTAATATCATACTTACCTGAATATCTCTTCTTAAAATTATTTAACATTCTAGGGGAGTCAGTTTAATCAGCTTTCCACCTATTTTCTACCCATAATGGACAACTTTCACATACAAGAGAAGGGGGAGGGAAGGGGGTATTTTAATTGGATCACCCACTTTCTTCATCTGTCTCCCACCACTCTATCTGTGTAGATATTTCAGGCACCTGTTAGCATTGGTGGAGCTCCTGGGGGCCTAACCTCACCCCTAACCATGCAAGGATCACCTGGATTGGGACTCAACACTCATTTTGGCCCTGTAATTATGTCAGAAACTTCCCACTGTCAATCTGGTTCACATGCAAACACATAATAACGCCAACCCACCACATGGTGCTTTGGGCCTAGGGGATGCAGTTTTGTTCCTTGTGGAACTAATTGGGCAACTCCAGTACTCCAGTGACCCACTTCCTGAAATTTGTGATTTTAGCTTCAATGAAACTAATTCAGGCAATTTTGGGAGATGACGAGTCTCCCCTTTTGCCCCTTTAAAGGCAGGACTATCAAATTGAACCCAGCTCTAATCAGATCTGGTGGGCAGTACTCCCTGAACTGATTCCTGGGCTTGTGGATTCTGTTGTCCCTCTCTCCCTGGCACATCAGGGGGTGTCTACCTCCCCTATGAATCAAATGGTCTGCTTGTGCCAGGCAAAGTCATGTCTTCTGACGCTGAGATTTGGACTCCAGTGACAAAGGAGGTAGAAATACACCATCACAGAGATACCACAATCCAGTGGAGTCCCCAGAGATGCTGCAGGGTTTTCACATAGAAAGATGAAACATGAGGCCTTTCTTCCCAGAAAGCGGTTTTTTTCATGTCAGCACTGACTTAGCAAATTGCTAAAGATAGTGTAGTTGCACCCTTTTATACAATTTTTATGCCTTTATCTTCCTTACATGGATGTAACTAATATTTTACAGCCTGGTTGAGGATACATTAACATTCTACAATCTGGTTGGGTATGATTTATGTTACAGAGTTACAGTAAAACTATACATGCATACAGAGACTGATACCACTACATTGACATGTTGGGAGGGGCCCTACCACAATGCCACCTGTATATTTCTGGAAATGACAAATGCAAGAGCATTTATAAAACACTTCCTTTTACTTTTTACATTTCACAGAACCAGACACCACACTTGATGATATATGTTCTTTGAGTGTAAATTTATAGCACATTTTTCAAGGCATTCACTGTCAATTCAGCTTCATTGCTATTTTGGACTGTTTTATGGCATCTATTTTTCTCAGTCTGACACTCCAGTGCCTCCTAACACACACGTATGCAGTGAGAAAGTCTAAACACTAAAGAAATACAAGACTATCAATCAAGCAGCAAACATGCAACTACTAAGGGTAAGTTACTCCAGTGGGTAATAATGAGACAGAGAAAGATAAAACGTGGTTTCTGATATCAAGGAAAAAAACCTAAAATTCTCTATGGAGCTAGCACACACACACACACACACACACACGTCATTAAAAAATGCATGTTATTTTCCACTCAGTTCAGATAAAATTTTGGATGTAACTGTATCTAGGTAAAATTGATACAAGAATTTAACCTTGTTTCAGCCCACTCTTCATACATTGCAGTATAATTTTCACTTTATGATCCTATCCTAGATACATATACAAAACTACATGTGCAAAGATATTACAGGTAGAATGTTTCTAGGAAATCCAAAGTGTGAGAGACCAAAAGGAGGAGTGATAGCCTGACTTTTTTGTTGATACCTCAGCATTGCTGCGACACCCATTTTTTTTATAACAAGGAACTGTAAATATATTCTCTACAATTTACGTATCTATCTAGGACTTGCTTAGTTTGCCAACAAGAAAACATTTGCATGAGATTTGGAGTACAGAAAAGATGAGGAGTCTTTCTTTTCCGCACAGAATTATAGGAAGATGTGTGGAACCCATCTGAAATATTCCAGTGGTCGCATGAAGAACTGTTGAAAAACACATCCCTAGTTGCTACAGACTATAGTGGTTGCTGGTGATTCCCAGAGAGATTTTCAATTTGCTACAGTTTCCTAGGAAGCACTTGAGCACAACCTACTTCCAAACTTCTGACTGAAGGCTCCATGAAAGCTTTACTACAATTCCTTCGTGCTTCCATTTCATGCTGAATTCATATAATCCTGGACTACACACAGTGTTGGGGGGTGTCCTGCATGAACCCTGATGGATATAGGCAGATATCCTCAGCTAAATGTGAAGATGATAAAAAAAAAAGGTCTTGCTCTGCTATGCATCCTTTTCTACAGAAAAATACAATAAAACAATTCATTGATCAAGAGGGGGAGATAAATTCAGTTCCAAATGTGAAGATTCACTTAAGGAGAGTAAGACAAAAAGACTCCTGGGTTCATGACCTAAACAAATAGGTCGCTGGATAGAAATACTGGCTTAGTAGATATAGGAAAGAAAATGCCTAATAGGATGAAAAATCAAGGTGCCACTCAGTTGAAATGTAATGAAGGGTACACACAAATCTAGGAAAGAAACAAAAAAGTAAAATTTTAAAATTCAAATAAAATAATAAAGTTAAGCTAAGTATGGTAGAGCATGACTGTAATCCCAGCACTCTAGAAGACTAAGGCAGAAGAATCATAAGTCAGCCAATCCTTGGCAATTTAACAGTTTAGCAAGATTCTGTCTCAAAAATAAAATAAAGAAAAAAGGATCTGTGGATGCAGCTCAATGTGAAGGTTCTGGGTTCATTCCCCAGTCCTATTTCTAATAATAATAATAATAAAGTAAATAGGGATAAAGAAGTCAATTTAGCTATAAACATAAACTATTGTAACCATTAGTCCTTATTTTCAACTTGACTAGATTAAGATATACCTAATAATTTTTAAAAAACAAATTTCTGGATGTGTCTGCAGTTGTTTCCTGAGATAACTAATATTTAGACCACCACCTGAAAGATTAAAAATCCACCTTTAAGGGTCAAAAAATCCACCTTTATTATTGGTGGTATCAACCAATAGGATTGCAGCCTGGATGAAATTAAAGAAGAGGAAGAATTTAAAATTTTTCATTCTACTTGAGCAAGTATCTCTTTTGCTACTGTTATCACCTGTGGACACCAGGCTCCAATTTCTTTAGCCTTTCAAAATAGACTCGTAACAATGACTCTATAGATGATCTTTGAGTCTCCAATTATTCTTCCTTGATCCTTCTTGTTTTGGTTTCCAGTATCTTGCACTAGGCAGTTTCTGGCTCTGTAGCACACAGTGGGCATTGTAAACTATCCTGCCTCTGATTCAGAAAACCTGTCTTTTAAATCCTCTTGCAGATTTACATACACATAGATACACAGACAAGTGGAAAAGGTATATGGAAAGTTTCTATCTAGAGGACACTAGTCAATACATTTATTTTGTGGAAGCCAGAGTAAATATAGTTTCCACTAGAAGTAGCACCATCTATCTGGCTAGAATATGAAAAATTAATAAATATGGGGAGGGCCTGGTATATAGCTCAGGAGCACAGTGTCTTCCTGGTAAGTGCAAGGTCCTGAGTTCAATTCCCAGTGGGGGAAAAACAAGTGAGGCATTAGAATATTTCCTTCAACATTCTCTATGTTTTAAAACATCTTTAACTCTCACCAAGCTCAGAAATTCTATAAAATATCAACTTCTCAAAATTCCACCTCAAAGAATTTTTATTCCTTTCTTACTCTCATTCCTATACATATATATATATATATATATATTTTTTAAATATCAAAGCCCATGTTGAGCTGCCACACACATTACCTAAACAATAAATTGAGCTCAATTTCTAGAAACCTGCATTGCATGTGAAAGGACTTGAATTCATCATAACATCTGATAAAATTCAGTATCTTCCAGTTATGTTAGATTACTGTTCCCTGACAAAAGTCAATATGCCAAAGTAAAAATGGTGTGACTATTTTTATGTACTTTATGTTGTGTTGTAAATAGGGTCAAATTATAGTTAAGAGAAAAACAATGTACAAAAAATGGGAGAATACTTTGCGAATTATAGATGATTGATGAAGTGTTGGATCCAAAATACATAAAGAACTCCCAGTTAAACAACGAAAAAATTTCAAATAAATAGACTAAATAAATAAATAATAAATGAAAACCACACACAGAGAGACAAAATTCATGAGTAGATTTTTTTTCCAAAGCTGATATACAAATGACCAAGAAGAATATGAAAGGATGCTCAGCATCACTAATCATCAGGCAACTGTAAATCTAAACTGTAATAAGATATCACTTTGTACTCTTTAGGATAGTTACTAAAAATTATGAAAACTACAAGTTATGGTGATAAGGTTAGAAAAATGTAACTTTCTGCTCTCTTGGTGGTATTATAAGGAGATGTGGAACCACTATAGAAAATGCTATGGAAGTTCCTCAAAAATTTAAAATTAGAACTAATATATAATCCAGCAATCCTAACTCTGAGGATGTACCCAACATAATTGAAAGCAAGATCTCAGAGAGATAATTGCACAGCCATGTTCATAGTAGCATTATTCACACTGATTAAAAGGCACCAGCAATGAATATTTCCAGGGATGAATGATGGGCAAACAAAATTTCAGCCTATGCAATGGAATATTATCTACCTTTAAAAGAAAGCACATCTTGTCATGTGCTACAGTATGAATGAAACTTGAGGGCGTTATGTCAAGTAACACAAATCAGTGACAAATAGAAAAAAACTGCCAGATTCCATTCCTGTGAGGTCTGAAGTAGGGAAATTATATAAAAATAAAGCAAAATGATGTTGTTAGTGACTGGGAAGATGAAAAGAGGAGCCATTTAATAGTTATTTAATAGTTTACACAAGAAAAAAATCTTCGGAGATCTGTTTTACAATGTGAATATATTTAGCATTACCGAATGGTGCATTTTAAAGGATTAAATTGGTAAAGTTCATGCTATGTTCTTTTACCACAATCAATAAAACTATATTAAAATTATCTTTATGTACTTCTCAGGAAAAATTTGGCAAAAAAGAAGTATAGTTCTATCCACACCAAGGGGGTGTGGTTCTTTAATTAGTAACATTTGCTAATGACCCTTTTCTCCATAGACTGACATCAATTCAAATGTTTAACATATATTTTCTGAGATTCTACATTTTTCATAGTTCTCAGTACATTAACATGATGATAACACAGTCCATATCTTCAAGTCCTTATAATCAGTTAAGTGAGCTAGTAATTACAGCAACAAAAATGCAAAGCACATGAATATAATACATGGTGAGATGTTCAATGCAAAAAGTTTATAGAGAAACATGAATGGGGGTTATTAATTGTCAGAATATACAATGAAAGTGTTGAAGTGGAATTAAAGCCTTTAGAATCTACCAAGTAGATAGGAGAGAAAAGAGATTCTAATAGACAAAATAAAACCCATTATGTATAAAATATACAATGTGCTAAGAATTGAAAGTATTTCAGCATTGCAATTTGCAGTGCAAGACAAAATAAGAAATACAGATAAATCTGTACAAAAAGGGATAAGTAATGATGGACCTTGTAACTCATACTAAGAAAATTGGATTTAAAGTTATCAGTAATGAAAAATCTTTAAGAATTTTCACTAGGGTAAAAAGCTCAATGTGACATAGAGAGGACAATGCTTAATTTTAATTTTAGAAAAAAAAATCACATTCACCACAATGTAGATTATAGATTAAGGGAATACATCAGTTAGAAAATTTTTGAAGCATTACAGATTAAGGATTTTGAAATACAGATTTAAAGCAAATAATGATACAGGGGAAATTTTGAGAAACACTCATAAAATAAAATTTATAAGATTTGATATTTAGTTTTGTAGAATGGATAAAGAAAGAGAAACCTGGTATGTTTTATTACTTCTTTACTTTTACCATCTTCCACAGAAAAAAGTAATATAGCAGACAGCACCTTTATAGCATGTGGAAAAAGGAAATAGCAAAGGTCAGAGAACAAACAAATAATATACTGAATTTGGATGCCCAACAGATATTGTTCTGGAAAATGCAGACAAATATATCAATGAAACAGCTGGATATGACTCTGTACCTCAAAGGTAGCACTATGATTGGGGTTAAAAGTTTGAGATTCATATACTTAATTCATTACATTCCCTATACAACAGAAGAAAGATAAGATTGAATGCAGAAAAGATTATATATTCTAGGCTATAAAATAATTTAAAAGAAATGATTAGCAAAGAAGATTATAATTTAAGAACAACCTACTGTATCATTCTTGTATTAATTAACTTTTTGTCACTGGGACTAAACATGACATACACCACTTAGAAAAAGAGTTTATTTTTACTTCCAGTATCAGAAGTTTCACTCCATGGTCAGCTGGCTCTAAGGCAGAAACGCCATGACAAAATTGCTTAGAAAAGTTGCCTAGTTCACAGTGGCCAAGGGGCAGTGCAGAGGAAGAGTGCCAGAAAAGAAGAGAACAGGGAGCAGATACAGACATCCAGGTTATGCCTCCATGATTCACCCAGACATACCAAAAACTGTGTTTTATTATTATTGTAAGTGACTCCCAAGCCAACGAAGTTGATGACTAGTTTTACAATCACAATGTTCACTATTATATAAAAGTATTTTCTTAGTCTCTTTCTCATCACTATGACACAATACTTGACAATCACAACTTAAAAAGAGATAGTTTATTTTGACTCACAGTTTGTATTAGGTTTCAGTCCATAGTCAGCTGGTTCCAAGGCAGGATGGCATGGTTGAGAGTCCTGGCAGAGGAAGTTTACTGATGATATGGCAGGCAGAAAGCAGAGAAATAGTGAGAGGAGTGGAGAGATATATCCTTCCAAGTCACATTCCCAGTGACTCACCTTTTGTGACCAGGTTTTACCTCTCACCATCACATTAACTATGAAATTATCATTGAACTGGTCCACTGATGAGTATTCCACTCCCATCATCCTTTCACCTCTCAAAAACCCCAACTATAAGCATGTGAGATTTTTGTGAGGACATTGAGATATAAACCATAACACTCATTTTATACAATAAAAAGAATTAATTTGCAATGCTAAGCTGATTCATTTTTCTCAGTTTATCATGAAGAAGAACTATGATTTTATACACATTTCTTGGATAAAGAACAGGTAAAGGACGGGTAGGCTCAAAATGGTTGTTACTGACATAGGGGAATGAAACTTCCAACCTACTATGTCTGCTACAAGTTTGTGTTCTCTAAAATCAAAGAATGAATTTTAGGAACAATGGAGGTTAAGAGCAGAATGTATTTATTAGGAGCAAGAAAGAAAGCTTCTGTCAGAGGGACAGAAGGGGTCCCGAGTGGGTTGCCAGAGACTCTGCCTTTCCTAGGGACTTTTATAGAGTAAAATTATGAGGTGAGATGGGTCCAAGGTGGGGAAAAATGGGAATTCTTAAGGTGGGCATAAGGTGGGACAGAACTATGGTTAACCAATAAGATTAATTGCTCAAGTAAAATTAAGTCCGGGACAAATGAGGAAACGAGTCACATAACCAGCAAGCATGTTTAAGGAGCAGTAACTCTTCCCCTAGGGGGTCAAGATAGGTGACTCCTGGCTTCCTCAGTGAACTAGAGACCTATTTAGAATATCAGCCTTCAGGAAGTGGGTGCATTTGTTTGATCTGTTGTCCTGTGTCTGGCACACAGCAGGAGGTATTCCTCCTTTACATTTGCAAGGTGTCTGGGTTTTTGCATTGGCTTCTTAGAGGATCTGGCCCTGTCTGACTGCCTATAATAATTCTAACTCAGCTGCCTGTAATATTACCAGTGGGTTGGCAATTAAGATCTCATGAATGGTGAGTGTTTCAAGTGCATCATGCATACTTGTATTTCATGAATATTAACTGCCTCAGCATCTTTTGGTTTCCTCTATTTATATTAATAGGTACATTAAGCTGGGTCCAGGGAGCCTATCCTTTTTCTGTTATAAATTTGTACTTTAGCATAACAGTAACTGGATGCACATCTCAGTACCTTTCCCTAAGGGATAAGGAAGCAATCTCTGTTTTTACCCACTTGATATGACAAACAGCAATGTAGGTGCACATACACAAAAGTGGCAAAATGGGATTTTAATGCACTTCATACTCCATATAACTTTGCTTTGCTTATGTTGACCCAAGTATCACAGAGGGCCCAATAGACTACTACACTCCAGGATTTGTTTTAACAGTTTTTTTTTTTAATTTTTCTGGTAGAAGTAGCCCAATTCAGTATAATGATACATGAAAAACCAGATTTGCAAATTTTGGAGGTGGTCTAAAGTGAATCATCAGATTACCCATGCATAGATGATAAAGATGACCCCTTACGATAAAATACATGCTTTCATAACAGAAGAGTAGTGTGAGTGTACAGTGATGATGATAATGGTGACTTTGACATTGGCCACATGAGTCAAAGTTCTCATGACAGTGAAGTGGAGCAAGGTTTGACTGATACAGATACAGGGAATGCAGATCTCAATTCAGATGACACAGAAGACAGCAATGTCAGTTCATATGTCTTGGTTACTTTTCTCTCATTGCTGAGACAAAATAGTTGATATCCAAAGTGAAGAAAGGAAAAGTTTATTTAGCTTACAGTTTGTGGAAGTTTCAGTCCATATTCATTTGGCTCCAAAGAAGGGTGGCGTGGCAGAGAGGTAACCATTCATGGTTGCTGTGGCAGATACCAAAAGTAACAAGAGCAAAAGAGCAAAGTGGATGACCATGCCTCTTCTCCTCCCTTATATTGTAAGCAGGCTATGCCCCCTCAAATGGGTGTAGCACTCACACCATATGTGTGCCCTCCTCTTGCACAAGCTGAGGATATTTACAAAGTAAGGACCTTATCCCCCTGCTGAATCACTTAGTTAAACTTCTGACCTTCTCAAATTGACACAATGAACAATATCCTAGAGAGGTAGCAGCATGTCCTCTACAACCCAGGACAGAAGGCTGTTGAGTTGCTTAGTTAAGCTTCTAAACTTCTTGAATTGTCATAATTTATCAACCATAACTGTAGGAGACAATTTGAGTGACTCCCCTGGAATGCAGAACAATTGCAGAGACTTTGATTATATCAAGACTTATTTCCATACACTGATACATGCAGAGCTGACTATGGTATTTTCTTCTGTCTTCAATTGGCTA
>RJWT010022757.1:0-17081 GCA_004365215.1 Cuniculus paca | reverse complement strand
TGTTTTGAAGACCTTTATTGCTTACAGTGTTCTGTTCTGAAATGCTTTGTTGTGTTTAACTCTGTTCTGTTTTGTTTTGGTTTGGTTTACTTTTATTCTCTTTAAAATAAAAAAAAGAAATATGAAAATATATGTCACTAGAAATTGTATCATAATGAGTTACAGATGTACACTATAAACTCTAAAAACTAATAACATAAGGAAACAAAAGTTGCAGCTAATAAGCTATTATGAGAGATAAAATGAAACTATAACAATAAATTCAATACATTCATAAGAAAGCAGAAAAATAAGAAATGAAGAACAAATAAAACAAAAAACATGTAGATGATAGATTTAAACTTAATCATACCCATAACCATAGGACATTTAATTGGTCTAGATACCCCTATTAAAAGACAAGATTTTTATACTACATAAAAAAGTAAGATTCGACTTTACACTGCCTACCACAAATAACACCTCAAATATAAAAATAGTGATAGGCTAAAAGAAAAATGATAATATAAAAATACATCATGCTGAATCTGTATAAAGAAATATGGACTAGCTATACTTTTATAGGACCATGTAAATTTTGGAACAACAAATATAAACAGTGATGAAGCTGATTTCACAGTGATAAAAGGATCAATTCATCAAAAGGAAATAATTCTAAATGTTTGTGTACTCATTAACCAAGCTTAAAATATATATAATGCAAGTATTTTGTACAGCTAGATAAAGAAACAAATACAAATGTGAATCCACAATTATATCCAGATGTTCCACTCTCAATAACTGATATACAGAAATCAGCAAAATTATAGACTATCAACACTATCAACCAACTTGTCTAAATTAACATTTATAGAACACTTCATGAAAAAAGTGCAGAATACATTCTTCTTCTTACATGCACACAAATTTGTCAAGATAGACACTATTTTGGTACATTAAAAAATTAGTACATTTGAAAGTATTCAAATTATACAAATGTTATCTCATTACAAATGAACTAAGTTATAAAATATTAGTAGAAGATACATGAAAAATCTTCAAATGTTTGGAACCCAATGGTAGGCTTATAAATTACTAGTGGGTCAAAAGAATAAGTCAAAATTACATTAGAACTTTAAACTGGATTAGAATGAAACTATAACACATCAAAATTAGATGCAGCTGGAGTCATGGTTAAAATAGAATTTTGTAGTATCTTTGCCTGCTTAGGCAAGAAAACAATCTCAAACCAACGAACTAATTTTCTACCTTAACAAAATAACAAAAGAAGACAAATTAAATTTACAGTAACAGAAGAAAGTACATAAAAATAATCAGAGTCAAAACATTGAAACAGAAAAGGGGAAAATAATTTGAAAAGTCAATTATAGAGATTATGAAGGTAAGTAAGTTGATAACACTGTAGACAAACATCATGAAAAAAGGAGAGAAAATATGAATTATTAATATCAGGAATAAAAGAGTTTACATCATCACAGTTTCTAATAAAAAGGATATGAAGAATTTTATGTGAATAAATTCAGCAACCTAAAAGAAATTTACAAATTCCATGAGAGACAAACTACCAAACTACTCTCAAGAAGAAATAGATCATTTAAAAGCATTATATCTATTAACTAAGTTGAGTTTATAGATTAAAATCTTCTCACAAAGAAAACAGTAAACCTGTATAGTTTCTCTAGTGAACTCTACAGAACATTTCAAAAACAAATAATACCAATTCTACATGCATTTTTTAGAAAATTGAAAAGGCTGAAACATTTCCAATTTATTCTTTGAGTTCAGCATTACCTAAACACCAAACTAAAAGAATTATTACAAAAAAGAAAATTATAGTCCAATTATGAACATGAAAGTAAACAAAATTTAAGAAAGTCAAACAAAACAAAATTGTAGCAAGTTAAATTGAATAAGATATACAAAATCTTACACCCGTTCCTGCAGGGCATAGTGGCACATGCCTATAATTCCAGCACTTGAGAAGCTGAGGCGAGAGGATCACTATAAGTTTGAGGCCCATCTGGGCTACATAGTGAGTTCAAGGTCAGCCTGAACTACATAGTGAAACCCTGTCTCAAAAAAAAAAAAAAACAAACAGACTGATTTTTATGAAAACATTGAACAAACTAGAAGTGGGAGAGAATTTCACCAATCTAACAACAAACTTACAACCAATCTTATGCATAATAGTAAAAACACTCAATTATTTTCTCCTATCATGAGAAACAAAACAAGGATTTTTTCACTGTTGGTTCAGTTCACCACTGTACTGAAAGTTCTTACCAATGCAATAAGGCAAGAAAGTGAAATAAAACACCTCCAGATGGGAAAGAGAAAAGTGTAACTTTTATCCACACATGACCTGATTGTCTTCCTGGAAAATCTGGTAGAATCTACAAAAGTTACTAAAATTAGTAAATGAACTTAGCAAGTCAGCAAGATACAAAATCAATACACAAAACTCAGTTGTATTTTTACTTGCTAGCAATGAAGAACTAAATGCTGAAATTAAAAATCATTGTCATTTACACAGCTTTGAAATATATTGAATAATCAATGATGAATCTTACAACAGATACAAAAGAACTGTATACTCAAAACTACAAACACTGTAGAGAGAAATTAAGAAAGACTTAAATAATGAAACATATACTGGATTCATGTATTTTAAAATTCAATACCATTTCTCCTAAGGTGACATATACATGCAGTATGGTAATACTAAAGTCCCAGCAATTAGAAATTGATGAACTGATTCTAAAATTCATATAAAAACACAAAAGACCCAGAAAAGCCAAAGCAACTTTGAAACAGAATAACATTGTAGTATTAATGCTACCTGATTTCATGACTTATTATAAAGCTACAATAATCAACACAGTCATACTGATGTAAAGTGAACAACTATATCAGTGAAACAGAATGAAAAGTACAGCAAGATATTCATCCAGAGAGGAACAACTGATTTTTCACAGAGGCACAAAGACAAGTCTGTGGAGAAAGTCTATAGAGAAATCTTTTCGATAAGTAATGTTGGTTAAATTGAATATTCATTCACATACATATACCTACACACGCACATGGACATGCACACACAAAATAACTTCCACTCATATCTCATCACATTCAAACTACAAAAAATAATTCAAAGTGAATCTATAAAGATGTAGAAGGAAATGCAGGAGAAAAGCTTTATGACCCTAAGTTAGGAAAAGTTTTTTTAGATATCTCATCAAAAGTGTAACCCATAAAAAATGTATAAACTAAACATCATCAAAATTTAAAATGTTGCTTTTAAAAAATCCTATTAAAAGAATGAAAATACTAGCCACAGATTAGGAAATTATTAACTTTGGGTCTTATAAGGTGATCATAGCCAGAATCTATAAAGAATTCTCAAAATTCACTAAGAAAGCAAACCATTCAAAAATGGTCATAAGATATAAACACTTAACCAAAAAAAAAATAAAAGATAAGCACAAGAAGAGGCTTTACATCATTAGTCACCATGGAATTATGAATTAAAATCTCAGTAAAACATTACAGCACACCTAGTAGAATAGCTAAAAGGACTGAGTTTGTCAAGCACTTTCAAGGAGGTATAGGAACTGAAAGTCTTGCACACTGCTTGTAGAAATATAAAAGGGTATAGCCACTCTGAAAAACAATTTGATACTTTTCTTAAATAATTTTTTAAAAAGACTATCATATGATCCAGCCATTGAATTCCTAGGCATTTTACCAAAAGGGAGAGGAAATATGTCTACACAAACACTTGCATATGAATGTCATTGAAATTAATTTATGAGAGCCAAAATATGGAAGATAAAAACCATCTATCCATCAACAGGTGAACTGATAAACTGGAATATCTACACAATGGAATACTTTACTCCTCATGAATAAAAATGACAATGAACAACTTATGACTACAACAATGTGAATCAATCTCAATACAAGTATACTGAGTGAGGAAAGAAGACAAAATAAAGGGTATTGACCATGTATATATGAGATTCTAGGAAATGAGAAAAAAGGTACAGTGACACAAAGCAGATCAGTGGTTGTGTTGGGTCATGGTTAAGAAAAAGACAAAAAAAAGAAAGAACAATATTACAAAAGAGTAGAAGGAAAATTGTGGCATGAAAGTTATCATCCTTACCATGATTTGGTGATGGCTTCATGGGTGCATGCATACACCAAAGTTATCAGATTGTACACTTTAAATTGATATGGCTTGCCCTATATTAATTATAATTTTTAATAAACTTTCTGAAAACACTATAAGCAATATATGAAGCACAGTCTTTTTACTTGAGGGGAGTTTACTTCCCATCACATGCTTCTCATATCTGGGCTTCTTAGATCTGGGCTACCAAATATGATATATAAGCAAATGTTGGATATGGCGACTGAGAAGCATGCGTGTAACTCTTGCCCAGGAACAGTGAAGACCAATAATTGACAGCTGTCATATCTTGCTAGGTATACATAAAATTTCAATTCATTGTGAGCTTATATGCATCATTCCTAAGAAATCATGATAGGGAAATAGTTGTAGAAAGACTAGAACAATGGGAACCTAGATGAAAGGTGTTAATGGAAAAATGAAAGGCAATGGTATACAATCAAAATAAATCCAACAAGAATAATGCAAAACAGGTATGTCTGAGTCTGTTGGATGACGCTGAAGTCTGATCATATTAGAGTGCCTGCATATTTGCCTTAAAATACTGTACTAAAGGTAGCATATTATTAATTTATGCCTGAAAGTTAGGGGCAGCTAAAGTCCCAACTAAAATGTCATGCTTTAGAGAACAAAAGAAGGTATACCAGTAAAAATGCCACACTCTGATGGAAAACACTGCAGCTCCTTCTTGATTCATAGCAGATATGTCAATCTTGACAATTGCCATATCTCGATCAAACATATAATCGAATGCTAAGAATATGCCCCAGTGGCATTATGCTTGCCTATCCCTGGGTTTATCTCTAGCACACCAAAAAAAAAAATCTTAACACCTAGCTTATTGGTATATTCAATATTACAAACGGTTGTTTTTGTTTTTGATGAAATTACCGGTATGTTAAATGACATGATAAATGTGTTAGCCATCATTTTCACTGGTGAAATAATTGTTAAAAACATGTATTAAGTGAAATAAATCAGATATACAAGTTTAAATATTGCAAAGCAGCTCTTATAAGAGAAATGCAAAGTATAAATAAATTTTAAAAAATTAAAGATAGATAGTAGGAAACAGGGAGACAGAACTTTTTCAAAAGGGAGGTGGACCAAGAGATGGAGGAGAGGGGAGGAGGAAAGAGGAAGGGGATATAAAAAAGAATTAAGATCACTTATGTTATGTACATGAACCAACTCCCACAATGAAAGTAATCATTATGTACTGCAAACATGTACTAATAAAAATGTATACTTACTAAAATATCAGAGACACTCTACCTTTTCGTGAAAAAGAAATAAGAATCTAGTAAGACTTCAGTCTGACAATCTTAAGGTTTACATGCAAGTTAACCTTAAGATCTCTTGCTCCCAAGAGATCCTGTTTCAACTATTGGTTAAGAAGGCTTCTCATAGTCTGATTCCAATTATAATGGTACATAATTTCTTCTAGGAATATTGTCACATCTGCCCTGAGTAAACTTTTCATGCAAGCTGACTCGTACTTAATCTAAATGCAGAGACAGAGCTGGGACTTGCTTAGGTTTAGGAACAAATTGTGGAACAGACTGTATCTAGTTTCTAATTAGAGTTTGTTTATTTAATAAATGAAGAATGAAGAAGCAATCATCCAAGAATGACATCAGTGACAAAAATTCCTATATTTTAGCTTTCATGAATAGAATAACTTATTACTGCAAAACCTCATCTTCTGGTGGGGAGAGAATCAGTCTCCACTGTTCCAGGGAGTATAGCCACTGGCCAGTGGTTCACTTACCCAGTAAACAAATGGGTAGAAGAACCTTCATGGGCTAGGCACTGTGAGTTAGAGATCTGGTTAATCATCTAGGTTAAGGGTGAATGAGTCAGTGATGGGTCACACATCCACAAAGACCCTCCACTAGCGAAGAATTGGAAATATCAGAATAAAAAGGTAGTTCTTCTTTCTGCATTAGTAACTGCACATCAAGGAAACCAGAGAATGAAATTCAGACACCCAATGCCTGGAGACCTGTGACTCTAGCCATCGGTAAAACTTGTCAGTAGGATCCCTGTTACCAGCACCATGTAAACTGCAAGATGACCTATGCGTATGTACTCTCATCTTGCATCCATGAATAAAGAAAACTCAGCGCCCCGAAGCATTTAAGTTTCTATGCCAAAATTTTATCTTCAAAATATTTTGATAAACTATTTTCTTCAATTACATGTATATTTTAAAGTTTTCCATAACAAAGTATTTTTAAATACCTGTAATGCACAGTCATTAAGTTTCACTTGAATTTCTCCAGAGGTGAGACCCTGTTCTTTGTAAAACTTACACTGAACTGAAACTGTATTTTCTGTACTGTCTAACAATTTATCAAGCAAAGTCCTCTCCCATGACGTCCATAAATACAGGTCTTTATACTAAAGCATATCTCTCAAGAAGAGAATCTTCTGAATAACAAGATGGCTACTGGTAACACAATACTTTATTACACGAACTAAGGAAAAGTATAGAAGAGGGCACTAAAATAATTAAAATATTTAAATTTGTGTCTACTAGTTGAATAATGGGTTTTGTTTTAGTGGGGTCTGTTTAAACATTCTAATTCAAAATTTAAAACAATAAACTTAACTCTAAAAAAACTAAACACATATGGGACACAAGCCAAGCAAATGAGACATTGGCAAACAGGCATGAATACAAAATGACCCAGGTAAAGTCAAACTAGTGGTCACCCTACTTGCATGTCTCTTCATCACTACCCTCAGGTTAAACATCCCCAGTTCACTGAACTCTTCTGACTTTTTCAGGATTCAATTTCCTTCTTCTATTAACATAGACTTAACATATGGAATCAAAAATAAAACACAGGTCAGGCACATGGCACCCCTGACACAAGCAAGAAGGCCCATACTGGTTGTGCAATGCTAAAATCCACCAATTTTAAACTGGCTGTACATATTAATTCCCCTTGGAATAGGGAGGAGAGGCATAGACTAATCAATCAACCTGATCCTGGATAAGGACAATGACGGGATAGAAAGTAAGTCCAGAAAGTTAACAAACCAGGGAAAGCATAGGACTACCCAGCAACTTCAGTGACTCAATGGCTACCCTTCCAAAATGCATAGATGAGAGATAAGCAGAGGAGACCACAGGAGAGAAGGAGGGGACCAGACATAGACCCCTCCCTGGGAACTGTAAGTTCAGGCTGGAAAGAACAAAGGTCCTGCTTCCTGTAAGTGTTGACATTTAGTCCAACAGTCTATCACCCACCCCACAGCCTACATCTAGCAGAGACCAGAGGATTGGTTCTTTTCCCATTTACCAATATGAGCAAGGACATGCTTTGGCTTGGACAATAACTGCAGTTTTGCATGAACAGATATAGGGCCACTGTTTCAGGGAGGGCACCTCAAAAACCCATAGCCCTAAAGCTGGGCAGAGAAAATCATAACCACTGATCCTAGAACCAAAAAAAGACTCATTCAAAAACAGAAAATTTTTCTTTGTCTCTATCTTTTTAAATTTTTGTATTTTTAAATATTATTTTCTTTCATTTGCTTTCAGGGCAGTGAGAATTTTTTATCACTTTTCTCGTTTGTTCAGTGTATTTGTTTTAGTTGATTTTCTCTTTTTTCTCTTTTCCTCTTACAGTTTTTTCTTTTCTGTCTTATCTTTCATTTTCTGTATTTTGCTCTGTATCTTTCATATTTTTCTTGCTCATTCTTTCTTGTTACTGTTTTTAACACTATTAACTTCCTTTTACACCTCAACAGCACTCACTTTCAATTTTTCTCCTAAATCTCATGTTCCATTCATTAATTTTTCAAATTTTCCTTTTTTCATTCTTTTGTCCCTCACATCCATTAGCCTTACTAGTATAACTACAAGTTTTATGAATCTCTAGGTTGCAAGTTAACTTAATGATATTACTGTTGAATACTGTTCTATTATTAGTAGAAGTAAAGTTTAGTAGATATTTACTCTAGATCTACTCTAGATCTGAATAGTAGGTTACTATTCAGCTTGTTTTAGTGTTCATACTATAATTATAGTTCTCTTTTCTATGGTTAAGAGTGGTATATTGTTGATTTTGAGGTTTTTTGATATCTAGTTTGTCTTTGGTACCATTATTGTTGATTTTATTACTATAGCCAAGGTGACATTGGGTTGTTGCTATTAATTAGTTTTCTCAGGATGCCATACACCCACACTGTTTGAAATGGTAACATAAGAGGAAACAAAATAGATCAGTAAGGTCTTTGATAAGCCCAAAGATGACATAAGTAAACAAATAAACCAAATGATAAGCAAATCTAGAGAAAACTCTAATAAAAAAAAGCTAGGAGAGTTTGCTAGTGCAAAACATGAATGACAAGTATAGAAAAGAATTAAAATCCATAGGAAGACTCCAAATAAAATTTCAATAAACTGAAAGTATGGGCAGCAGAAGTAACCCAGGTGAGGACAAAGCATCAAAATTAGAGGACAGGGCCATTGTTAGTGACGAATTAATGAGAGATATCTTAAAAGCAACAAAAGAACATGAAAAATGGACACAATTACTTCTAGATGACACAAAGAAGACTAATTTAAGATTAATTGGAATTAGCAAAAAAGGAAAAGACTGTGCAAATGCCATTTTAAAAAACATGTCTACTGAAATAATAGCAGGAAACTTTCCTAATAAAGGAAAAGAATTTAACATACAGATAAGTGTGACATACAGCACTACAAATAGCCACAATCAGAAAAGAACTTCTCTATGGCACATCATAATTGAAATTCCAGAACTCCAGCACAAGAACAGAATCTTAAAAGCAGTTAGGGAAAAGCAATAAACCACTTATAAAGGTAATCTGCTTAAAATTCTCAATACAAACCTTAAAGCCCAGGAGATCTTGCAAGAAATGTTTCAAGGCCAAAAAGAAAGAATGAAAGAAAGTGTTATGGTTTGTGTCTGGGTATCCCCACAAAGCCTCATGCAGTCATGAGGGCAAATGAGTCCAGCATTTGTGATTGGTTCATTGTCTAGTGCTGGAATTAGCAATGTAAGTACTGCACCTACCCAGGGATGGAACCAGCATACTATATAAGGGAGTTAAGGAGGTGTGCTTTTGCCCTTTTGCCCTTTTTGCTCTTGTCACTTGTAGCTGCCATGTTGCCCTGTGCTGCCCCATCCTGCCTTGGAGCCAACTGAGTATGCACTGAAACCTCCAAAAACTGTAAGCCAAATAAACATTTCCTTTCCTAATTTTGGGCATCAGGTACTTTGTCTCAGCAATGAGAAAAAAGTAACTGAGAGAGAGAGAGAGAGAGAGAGAGAGAGAGAGAGAGAGAGAGAGAGAGAGAAAGAAATTAATTTGAACCCAGGCTAATATATGCTGCAAAACCGTCTTTCAAAACTGATGGAGAAATAAGATGCTTTCATGATAAAGAGCACCTAAAGAAATTCATGACAACCATACCAGTGATCCAAAAAATTTTCAAGGACATTTTCAAAAAATACAATGATGCTAACAATGACAAAATGTCTAACAGAGTGAATATTCAGGTTAGAGTGAGTAGTTAAGTATAAGGAAAAGACAGGGAATTAGCAACAGGAAAATAAGGCAATGACAGGAATAAATCAATAAATGTAATATATCTCATAAACAAAAGCAAGGACAAAAATCACATGTTTATCTCAATAGACATAGAAACAGCCTTTGACAAAATCTTGACTTTATTTCATGATAAAAACACTGAAGGGAGATAGTTAGAGAAGAACCTTATCTCAATCTGATAAAAACAATTTATAACCCCCCCAAAAAATTTATAACAAACCTGCAACTTACACCATATGAAATGGGGGGAAATAGAAAGCTTTCCCTCACAAATCAGGAATAAGAAAAAAACTCCACTATCAGCAATCCTTCTCAACATAATACTTGAAACATTAACAAGAGTAATTAGGCAAGAAAAAGAAATAAAAGAGATACGTGTAGAAAAGGAAGAAGTAAAATTATCATTATTTGCAGATGACATGACCCTCCACATAGATGGACCAAAAAAATCCACCCGGATTCCTAAAATTAGCCATTTGCCAATTCAATTATTTAAATACAGGACAATAAAAGTCACATATTTTTCATAATTTTGTAAGATAATAGGAAATATAAAAACATTAACTATCAAATTTATTCAATAATTTTTGTGTATAGTATATCTTAAAACATTCAATACAAAACATGTTACAATTTGAACAACAGTTTCTAGTCTCTTTCTGAACTGTTTTTGCATTATTCTCTTTCTTTGAACAGCACACTTTCAATGGTCATGTTGATCTTTGCTTTTTTTGTGGGGGCACTATAATTTCTATAAAATGTCTACTCACTAAACGTAATGGTGAATACATTGATGACAGATATTCTGGTTGATGTTTTACTATTCCATATTTTTTTAATTTTTTGGTCTCTTAGATCTAATCTAAATGGTAAATGACTTTTAAACCACCTTATTTTGAATAAATAACACACAAGTTCCATATCATTTGGCCCAGAAGGTGCATAAATATTTTATAATAAGTTTGCCTTCCTTTTTGACTGTTCCAGTATGCTATGTCTGCATGTTCATTTCATTGCAGATATTGCTCAATTTCTTCTTTCATTTCATCTGTGATGCACTGCTTGTTTAGGAGGGTGTTATTTAATTTCCATGTATTTATGGAGTTTTGCAGCTCCTTTTGTCATTAATTTCCAAATTCATTGTGCTATGATCAGATGATATGCATGGGATAATTTCAATTCCTTTGAATTTACTTTAGCATGTTGTATGGGCTAGTATATCTTCTTTTAGAGAATGTGCCATGTACAGTGAGAAGAATATGTATTCTGATGTCGTTGGGTGGAACACTCTGTAAATGTTTGGTAAGTCCATTTGTTCCCATGTTAGATTTGCTTCTGTTATTTCTTTGCTGACTTTTATCTAGTTGACCTATCTCTCTGTGACAATGGGATATTAATTTCTCCCATTACAATTCCGTTACTGCTTATTTGATTTTTCATGTCTATTAATATTTGCCTTATATATTGGGGTGCTTTCATATTTGGTTCATACATATTTATGATTATTATCTCTTCCTCTTAAAGTTTTCCCCTAGCAAGTAAGTAATGGCCTCCTTTGTCTCATTTGATCAGTTTTAAAGTTTACGTTGTCTGCAAACACAATAGCTACTCTTACTTTTTTCTGGGTTCTTCACGCATGGAGGACTGTTTTCCATCCTTTGACTTTCAGTCTATGAGTTTCTTTTTGAGTTAAAACTGTTTGTTGTATACAGTATATTGTCAGATCTTGTTTCTTGATCCACTCTGTCAGTCTGTTTGTTTTAATTGGTGAATTGAGGCCATTTACATTGATGGTTATAATTGATATGTATTGGTTTATCTTTGTCATGTTATTTTTCTGTTGTGTGTTCCCTGCTCTTCTCCTCCATTTAATTACTTGCCTTTCTTGGTGGTTTCTTTCTGTTGCTCTTCTGTGAATTGTGGTCATTTTTTATCTCTGTCTAAAATATCTTTAAGTACTTTTCATAGTGGTGGTTTGGTGTCCATGAATTTCTTCTGCTGTTCTTTGTCATGGAAGTATCTCATTTCTCCATTAATTTTGAAAGATAATTTTGCAGGGTACATCAAGCTGGGTTGGAAGCTGTTTTCTTTCTGGACTGGAAATACTTCACTCCAAGCTCTCCTTGACTTGATGATTTGTGTTGAGAAGTAAGTCATGATTCTAATGAGCTTTCCTTGATATGTGATTTGTGTCTTTTTTCTAACAGCTTTTAATATTCTGTTTTTGTGCTGAATTTCTGGAATCTTGATTATCACATATCAGGGTGTATATTTAACTTGGTTATGACTCTTTGAGGTTCTATATGCCTTATTTTTCTGTATGTCAGATTCTGTTCCCATGCTTGGGAAATTTTCTGATATTAGTTCTGCAAATAGTTTTTTTATGTCATTTTCATTGACTCCTGCTTTTACATTGACACCCGTCTTACATTGTTTTTCTTTGCATTGTCTTGGAGTTGTTAAATTGTTATTTCATGGTCCCTTGTTATTTTTAAGAGAACTTCCCTTTGTTGATTGCTATCCATGACCCTGTCTTCAAGGTCTGAAAGTCTGTCTTCAGTTTTGTTCAACTGGTTTTACCACCTTTCAGTGGAATTTTTAATTTCCTGGATATTTCTTTGAATTGTCTTATGTGTTCTATTTTTTTCCTATATTGTGCATTCAAATGATTTTCCATGCACATTCAACTATTTGATCTTTGATAGGTCAAAAATATTCACTGGAGGAAAGACAGCTTTTTTAATATATGTGCTAGAAAAACTGGTTATACACACAGCAAAGATTGAGTTGAGTCTAGACCCACGGCTTCACTGTGTATTAAACTAAAATCAAAATGGACCAAAAATCTAAATGTAGAAACAGAAATACTTAACCTGTTGGATAAAATAAGTACAACTCTTGAAGACATAGGTACAGCAAGGACTCTCTGAACAGAACCTTAATAGCACAAGAAATAACACTGAGAATCAACAAATAGGATCATATCAAATTGAAAAGCTTCTGCACAGCAAAGAAAACAACCAACAGAGTAAAGAGACAATTCACAGAATGGTTTAAAAAAATAGCTATTCCATGGACAGAGGATTGACACCAAGAATACATAAAGAACACAAAAATATAGGCATGTGAAATGAATAGACACCACCTAAAATGTACAAATGGCCCATAAATGTATGAGGAAATGTTCAATATCACTACTCACTAGAGAAATGCAAATTAAAACAACACTGAGATTCCATATTACCCCAAAAAGAATGGCCATCAATAAACATCAAATAATAACAAATGCTTATGAAGCTGTGGGGAAAAGAAACCCCGTTATGTTGTTATGGGAAATGTAAACTAGTACAAGCACTGTGGAAATCAGTATGGAGATTGCTCAAAACAATTGAAACTAGAAATTCCATTTACCCAACTATTCCCCTTCTAGGTATCATCTTGAAAGAGTTAAACACATCATATTACAGTGATAAATATGTACCCATGTTTATAGTAGCACAATTCATAATAGCTAAATCTTAAAAGTCTATATGTCCATTACCAGATGAATGCATAGAAAAAATGTGGTATTTACACACAATGGAGTACAACTCTGCCATAAAGACAAACTTGAGTTGTTTGTAGGAAAATGGATGCACCTTGAGACTATAATGTTAACTGAAATAAATCAGACATGAAAACTTAAATACCACATGGTTTGTCTGGTATGAGAAGCCCAAAATATAAATAAAGAGTAAAATAAAAGGAGATAATAAGAAATAAAGAGATAGATCTTTCTCAGATGGGAAGGGGATCAAGAGATGAAGGGAAGGAAAAGAGGGGAGGGAAATTAGATGAAAAAAGAAATTAAGATGTGTTATGTATTTGCATCAAATCCGCACAAGTAATGTAACCATTATCTACTGGAAACCTGTACTAATTTAAAAAAAAGCACAATGCTCCTGGTGGGATGACTGATGAACATTATAATGAAGTGATCATCTCTATAAATCCAACTTCAAGTTCTAACACACTCCTCACACAGCTTTGGCCTCCCAAGCAGTCACATCTGTAGTGAAATATTTTGCACATAAAATACTGATAAACTCAGTCTTCCTCTTTATGAATACTCAGAAAAGATCTGTGTGTGTGCGTGTGTGTGTGTGTGTGTGATATTGCACATGGAACCAAGGCCTAATGCACACTAGGCAAGTGCTCTACCACTAGGCTATATCTACAACCTGGGATTTTATTTTTTAAATCATTATTCAAAAATTGTATTTTTTTTTCATTTCAGATGATTGCTATAGACTGTTAATTCAGTTTTTCATGAACAGTTTGTTATACAATGTATTATCCATTCTAATTTTGTGACATTCAAAATTTATTAAACAAACTTTGTGCATCTTTCATTATACTGCTAACTACAATATTTAGCAAAACATATCAGTTACTGAAATTGAAAATGTGACTAAAAACTTACCAACAAAGAAAAACCTAGGTCCTGATGGATTGACAGCTGAATTCTACAAGAAATTTAGAGAAAATTTAACACCAATGCTCTTCAAACTCTTTAATGAAATTGAAAACAAAGCACTATTACTCTGATACCAAAACCAGAGAATGACCTAACCAAAAAGGAGAACTATAGGCCAATCTCCCTAATGAACATAGATGCAAAAATTCTCAATAAAATACTAGCAAATAGTATGCAGCAAATCATCAAGATTATACATCATGACCAAGTGGGATTTATCCCAGGAATGCAGGAATGGTTCAACACACACAAATCAATAAATGTAACACACCACATCAACAGAGTCAAAGACAAAAATCACATGATCATCTCAATAGATGCAGAAAAAGCTTTTGATAAAGTCCAACAATTGTTGATGACAAATCAAACTCCCATTTATAAATACTGTATTGTCTCCCTAGCATAAAAAAAAAAACTGAAAAAGTAATAAGATTCAAAATGTACAGCTGGGATAGGGAAAAGGAAAGAAGGCAGAGGGGAAAACATTATATGTACATAGGTATACATACATACATGTATGTATGTATGTATATATGTACAAGATAGATAGCTATACTACTAATCTCTGTTAGTTCATCCAAAAGAACAGTTTGTCCTTTCATTGTTTGATTGTTTGATCATTTTTTGTGCCTAATCTTGTAATCTGAACAACGACTTCTAAGATAACAATAAGCAATATATTAATTAGTGTTAATTTCCTACTGTTTTTCTTTAAATTCTGTATCATTTATAGCCTTTTTATTGTTTTTCTTTTTTAAAATAAAAAAATATTTAGCAAAAAAGATCCCAAGCTAGACAAACACTAGCAATATTGTCAATCCACTTAATAACATTTCTTTAACCAGGTTAAATATAAAAATTAAAATTAAAAAAAAAATTCATCCCCTTCATATTGGGCACACATTTCTATATTCAAACCAAATACCAAATTTCACCGAAGACAACAAATAAGTGAAATTCTTCTCTTTGAATGGGAAATAACAAAATCCTGAAAATAATTTTCCAAGTCAATTGTTATGAGACAGTGTCCCATCATAAGTGTTTGCCATGTAAAGTAATCTTAAGATTTTCCATTAGTAAAAGACACAGCTGTGAAAATTCACCACACAGTCCAGCAGCTTAGCTGTTAAATACTGCCTGATCAAAACAGAACCCAGAAAGGAGACAAGCATGTGAGCGCATTTTGACAACTGATTTTTTTTATCCCACGCAAATGTTACATCCTCTTGTGTTCTTTGAGGTGTCTTGTTCTCACTGATGAGGCATTCTGAGTTGTTTCCTATCCAAGGGCCACACTGAGGCACAGTTGAAATGCCAAGGCAGAGATCCACCCAAACCCAGTGGAATATTTTCTGGGTCAAGAATGAACAAGCAGAGAATGAAGACCAAAAGAAATCACTGACAATGTGTGATAGAATGTATGCTTCCACCACCAAAAAACCAGAAGAGGGAACAGAGGTGACTCTTACAATATGTCAACAGCAGGAACAAAAATTTTACTAAGTAAAAGTCAAAATGCCTGGACTCTGAATCACCTTCAGATCACAATAGTAGTTTCCTCCATAACATTTTTTTCAAAGCAAAGTACAACCATTTTTAATTCAAAGGAATTGTGAAGGAAGTCTCATCTACAAAAAAATGTACCTCCATTCAGAAATCAAGTACCACTGTCTTCACTTGTTGGAGTGATTCAGCATTTTGTCACTTATGCTTCCCAAGCCTCAGATTATTACTTGTGTATGGAGCTCTTTGTTCATACCACGTCATGTGACAGAAAAGAACTAAGCTAACTAAAGGATATTCTTCTTGCTCTGTCAATCTCACAGAGTGATTATGGAGATCAAATGGGAATAAAAGCTCCATATAGATATGGATTCCTAGGATAGTTAGCCAAAATACTACCCTTTGGATATTTCGGTGAATTTGCTTACATATATCTTTTTTAAAATTTTTTAAATTTTGTTTTTTGTATTTTGAAAAAAATACAACCAAACAAAACAAAACAGAGTAGAGTGAATCACAACAAAACAATGAACATGGTACACGATTTCTAAACAGGGTAAAAAGCAATCAATAATGGCTACCATAATGCCTCTTCTTATTTGCAATATAACTGCCCATTCCATCAGGGATAAATAAAATTTAAAAAGTAGAACAAAATAAAACTAGTAAAAAAACAAAACACACAAAACAAAACAAACAAAGCAGAACAACATAAGCAATACAGAAGTTCAATATACTAGTAAAACAGCAGTGGCTACCATAATTCTTCTTGTTATCTTCAGAATAGTTGCCTACATCTTCATATATATTACAATCAAACAACACAGAATAGAATAAAATCAATCAAAACAAAACAATGAAAGTCATACAGGGTTTCTAAACAAGATAAATGGACATCCTTGATGGCTGCAATTATATATTTTGTTATCTTTAAAATAGCTGTCCATGCCATCAAGTATAATAAAATCAAACAAATCAGAATAAAATGAAACTAATCAGAACAATGAAGACAATATGAGTTTCAAATCATGAAAATAGATTAACAGTGACCACTTTCTTCCCTTTTTAGATAATTCCTCCCCTTTGACTTTCCAAATATGTATTGTGCATTTTAGATCCCGCTAATTCCTTCAGTTTGTTATACTAGGGAGACAATATGAAATTCACCCATGTAACTCTGAACCATTTCATCCATGGGCATGATCTTGAGTTGCCTCCATCCACCTACAAGAGCTTTGAGGTTACCTTCCTTTATAGCTGAGTAGGTTTCCACCCCATGAA
>RJWT010022756.1:0-17079 GCA_004365215.1 Cuniculus paca | reverse complement strand
ATTTTCATCTTTTTAATTTCAATCTTTTTGTATTTTTTAAATTATGTATTTTCATTTATATAATGACAAGAATTTTTAAATAGGTCAGTTTTTTGTTATCATGAAAATGGTCTTGGTACTGTGAGAAACTTGGTAATGTGAGAAACATTATGTCCTTTGAAGGCAACATTCAGAAGTGTTAAGATGAAAGACAAACTATAATTTTGAACACAATCTTGGTTTAAGGGAAAGATTATAAATTATTGGCTGGAATGCATTTAGCATGAACTCAGATTCTATGTAAATATAAAACATTGAAGAGTTCAAAAGATGTTGGTGCTCAATAAGCCCATATCTAAGTTCTAACTGTAAAGTTTCAAGGACATTTTGTTAATTCTTACATACCAGTTTTCTTCTAAGACAAGTTGATTTTATCTCCAGGACTTAAGACCATTCTCTGACTCTACATAAATTCTTATATGTCCAGTAACAGCAGCCTCTGGCCCCTGGTGAATTGGCTTTTCAATGCTGACATTTAATTTTCACACTCTACAAGCTTGGATATTATATTCTTTCCATTTATTCTTTTAAAGGTTACCTTAGAAATTTTGATGTGTGCACTTAAATTAACAGTCTTCTTCCAAATAATGAGATTTTAACCCACTTTACATGCCATCAACTCCTACTGGTTTGTGTGCTACTTCTAGCTAGTGTTTAGTTCTATTTTTTTCTTTTCACCAACAAGGTAGTTAGCACATGCTTAGATGCTTAGGGTTACTTCCCATTTGAGTTTTACCGAACTTTGTATACCATCTCTTCTTTCATTTGAAATACTTCCTCTCATGGAATTTCCCTTTTTTGTTCAGTCCAGTTTTTCTAATTTGCTTTAATAAAAATATAATTTATTAATACAAAATTGCTTTTTTCTGTGAAAAAAGTCTTCACGTTCCTAAGTCCTTGAAAGATAATTTCATTTGATATGCAATTCTCAACTGAAAATTACTTTCTTGTAGAATATTGAAGAAATTATCCTAATTGTTTGACTTCTTCTGTTGACAACCCAGCAATAAGTTTGCTGCTCATGTCTTTTTATGAGGTCAATATGTTCTCTATGTCTTCATAAAAAAGATTCTATCTTTTGTTTTCTGCAGTATTAAGGTACATTTAACTATGAATTTATTTTATCTATGTTCTTTGGAATTCACTCTGCATCCTGAATATGCAATTAATATTTTTAATAAATTCTACAAAATTTCTTAGAAGTTATAACTTCAAATATTTCCTCTCATCTGTTTTTTTCCTATTATTTTTTCATACTCCAAGATGTATGTTAGATTTTATTTTATTCTCACTTTTATTACTTCTCCTTTATGTTTTCTTTATCTGTTTCTGTGTGCTGACGTTTTGTAATTCACCCAGTTTGATCTTCTCCTTCACTAGTTTTCATGACTGATCTGTTTAACATAATTTTATTTTTAAAAATTCATTCTTTTATATCTTTGTGATTCACTTTTGAAATCTACCTCGTCAGTATTGAGTGTTTTGTTCCTTTATCTATTCATTTCTTACAATACAATAAGCATATTTCATATTTTCTCCTGATAATTCTACCATTTAAAGCATTAGGTTTCTCTGAATATATCTTTGCTATTTTCATTGTTACTCAGAATGTATTGTTTCTTTTATTTGTAGTATCAGTAGTAGTATTATCTTCTGTAAGTTTATGCTAATGGAAGAGTTAAGGGGTGGTTTGAAGGTATTTTCCATAAATAACGTGTGTGCTAATTTTTCATTTGACAATTTGTGGATTGAAATCTACAAATGGTTTAAGAGGAAGCTTGAAGTCTCAGGAAAGATTTTTTTTTAAGCTCTTCCAATGCTCAGACAAGTAAGTTGCTCTGTCGTCACCTTCTGTGGAATGAGATTTATGTATGTATGCATCGGGTTTCAATGACTCGTTAAAGGCACACTCCTTTTGGAATCACAAGTGCACAGAGGGGTCTGCTATGGACTGCTACGTGGGGAGGCCATAGTATTGTCTCTGGTTCCTCTGCTCTCCTCATGGGTGTTGAAATGGAAGCTCATGCTTCTTTCTATTTCTGGTTTCCTGCTTTTGTTTCTTGGCCTTTCAAGATTTCTTTTACACTGCTGTCAGTTTAATAGTGTATTTTAAAAAACAACTTTTGTCAGAATCCTAAGGTGTTTTGTAAGGAGAAAGTTGATCATTGTATTTACTATATCATACTATTGGGCACGAAAGTTTTAAAATCAAGTGCTATGGTTTGGATATTGCCTATAAAAGTTCATGTATTCTTAGGTCCCAGTGTAATGGCATCAAAATAATGGTAGAATGTTTCAGAGGTAGAGCTAGTAGAAGATAATTAGGTCACATAGGCTAGAAGATAGTTAGATCACATAGGCTCCATGGATTAATGCTGATCTCAGGTTGTGGGTTGGATCTGAGAGGAATAGGTTAGTTCCTGTGAGAACTGGTTATTATATAAGGACAGAGCATAGCACCTCGTATTTTGTCATTCTCTTGCTTCCTTATTTGAACATGTGCCCCTGTTTTTCTGCCAATGAATGAAAGCTGGGCCCTTGTCAGGATGCCAGAATGATGTTCGTTTGGATATTTAGGCCACCAAAATCATGATCAAATAAATCTCTTTTCTTTGTGCATTGCCTAATATCAAGTATCTTGTTGTAACAACCCAGAACACACTAAGACATCTACTTTCCAATTGTGTCTATTCTAGATGAGGAAGCTTTAAAAATGAAACAATGAAACTATGGTACTGTATATGAACTCTTTTAAATAATCTTTAATTAATAACCTTTACAAAGAATTCCTCTGGCAAGTTGATGAAAGCCTGATAATTTCACTGAAATATTTTCAGTCTAATGCATATTTATATCTCTAAGGAAATTGTGTATATTTTAATGTAAATCATTTTGCATTCATTATTCTTCCATAAGTTAGTTGTTAATTTTTGCTTGTATACACTAAAAAATGAACCAACTCTGTCTAATCTTTAAAAAAAAACTTGAATATAAAGGAAAGAACCTATGTATTGTGGTAAAATAGTTAAAAAATGTGACAATAGTAATAATTTCCCAAAAAACTAAAGGTAATGTCTTAAAACTAATGACATCGAAATACTTTGAAAACTTGCATAAGCCAAATGCAGCAAAGGATCTTCCAAGACTGAGAATGAATAAATCTTTCCAGCATGGAATAAATGTAATTGCAATCAAAGATATTACCACAGAAGAGAGGAATACTGAGCACACATGTGGAGCATAGGAAGTCTTCTCATCAAAGGTCATGCATTAATAAGAAATAAACTCTACAAGTTACCATGGGAACAGCAGAGATGCAAATGTATATTGGAATGAAAGAACACTCTAGATTTCCTCCTTTCTACTGCTTTATGGCATCCTATATTGTCCTTGGGAAGTAAATGGTGCACTAAGAAATACTAAGGAGGATTCTGGTGGATAGAAAGTCGTGGAGCGAGCTACTGGCAGTGTAATGACTCTACATTAGATTTCTAGGGCACTTTCAAGTGGGAAAGAGTGGAAAAGGTATTGAAAACAAGAGGAGAAATGCATTGGGTCTTAGATTTTCAGAGCAGAAAGACTACTAGTAGTAATAAAATGGAGAGATGTAAGTCTGGGAACCCTCATGTGGATTTTATTTTTTTCAGCAAGGGAAAATCAACCTTATCTTCATTCAGAACTCCTTTTATAGTTGTCTTCTCATTCTGCTTTTATATTTATTCATAGTGTGGAATAATAGATAATTTCTATATTTGACCTTCTGTCAAAGTTCCTTAAAAAATAACTGGCTTTTTTCAATGTGTTACATTCCCAGTAGTCCCTGAAAATGATGGTGTAAAAGCATTTGCTTTGCAAACAATCTGCCTATAAATCACAACTATAATACTAATTTTTTATACTTAAGAAACTTTATTTATTTATTTATTTATTTATTTATTTATTTTGGTGCCAGGGATTGAACTCATGACCTTGCACTTACTAGGCAAGTGCTTAAGCTACTGAGCTAAATTCCCTGCCCTAATAAACTCTTTTTAATAGCCAAAGAAAAGAGAAAAGGTAGACATTTTCCATTCATTCCAAGTTAGAATTCAGACTGTCTCTAGTTTTACATGAAGAGAATTTTTTTCACTTTATGAATCCTTTTGGTTCTCACTGGAGACTTGAAATAGACATTTGACTGAAAAGATTATATAATGGAGTACTGCTCAGCTGTAAAGAAGGATAAACTTGAGGCTTTTATAGATAAATGGATGCAACTTGAGGCCATACTCATAAGTGAAATAAATCAGACTTGCATGTGTAAACACCATATCGTCTCCCTAATACAAGAAACTGAAAGAGTAAGATCCAAAAGGTACAATAGATATTGTGAAAGAGAAAGAAACTTCTTAAAGAGGAGGAACAACTGGGATGGGGGAAAGGAGAAAAGAAGGAAAGGAAAAGGAAAAAAATATATATATAATATGATAGCTAAGATAATTGTACTGCTAATTCTATTAGTCCAAGGAACAGTTAGTACTCATACTTTCTGATCAATTTTGCATGCTTATATCTGGTAATCTGAGCAACTCTTTTGAAGATAGCTATATGCAATATAACAACCATTGTTAAATTCCTATCATCTTGTTTTGAAATCCTATTGTTTTGAGTTTTTGTTGTTGTTATGTATTTCTCTTTTGTTTTTTCTGTGTTTTTTTATCTTTAAAAAAAGATGATTTACACTTTACACCATTGGGTCTTTACCGAATGGGATTTATGTTGAGATGTATATGAGTATTCAAACTTTGCCCTAAAGAAATTCAGAATGCTCAGTTCAGCTAAAATATCCAAAGTAGAATGCCACGGCTGTGAAATTAAGGTCAACCTCTCCTCTCTATGCACTGCCACCATGATTCTGATTAAAATTATGATTCTGATACAAGAAGATATTTTGTTTATATTTAGAAGGATACAGTCACCAAATTGGGCACCAAATTGCTGGTTATTTCTTCAGCAACTATTCCTACCTATATTATGAAAAATATAATGTAATCATGGTCTGAAAAACAAAAGTAAAACATTTTGGTAAAATCAACATTATGAATATTTGCATGTAAAAACATCAGTTAACGGTAGCTATTAAAGTTTTCATTTTTATTCTTATTGTTACCCTTAAAACATATTTCATTAGTAACTTGTAGCATGTTTGCACTGACATAGCTGTATTCTGTATTATTTCATTGTGGTCATTAATTCCTCTGCTTCCTCTCCCATACTAGATGCAAATATTCTTTATTCTATTTAATGTTCTGACCTCTAACTCCTCATTGGAAACTATCTTTTCACTCTCTTCGTGTCAGAAAATGAGAAGGAATGGATATTTTACAAATCTTCTTAGTTGAAATTGGAATGAATGTCCCTTAGAAACAAAGTTTATATGACAGCAAACAAAATGTATAAGCAATATTGAGGTCTATAAAAAGTTCTCCATGTTATGATAGTAAGTGATCAAGGAAAGGATAGGGTTAAACTGTCCTCTGATTCAGAAAAATATATCAAATTCATGCAGTTCCAGAAATAACTGGAAATGATTTGAATGAAAAGGGAGAAGCAGCAACAAAACCTCAAAGAGAAAATGACTATGGCGAGTGTGTATGTGTGCATGTGTGTGCATGCTTATGTGTGTGGTGTTGGTTATTTGTTGAGAAGACCAGTAAGACAAGACTCAAGAATGTTTTAAAACAAAGTTGGGCAGACAGTTACACTGCAGAGTATTCCCTATAGACTACTTCAGGAATATGCATCATAATGGGTTTGATCCATGGGCCTGAAATATGATTAGTTTATTCCAAACTCCATAGATAGGCTCAGTCCTGACCCAGGCCAATAAATGGTCACCCTTCTGTGTCTGAAATCCTTTTGCACCTAGCTTCCCATCAAAAACACTTGTCTGGTTCCATAGTTCTGAGGCCTGCCTGTGCCCTTTACCTAGTGTTTGAGTTTTTGTCTTGTTTCTCTATTCCTGAGTTTTTACACTGTCGAGAAATTTAGGAAACTCATGTTATGTTGTGATTCACCCTGTCCCTCCTGCCTTCAGCATGTCTTGCATTTTTCATTGTTCTCTCTTGTCCCTCTATACATTGGGATTTTCTCATGAAGGCTAGTTCCTTTCACTGATGCCAGAACTCTTTCATACAGATTTCTTTTTGAGAATGCTCCCTGTAACCTACTGTATGGACTGTCTGCTGGTTATGGGACTATACATATATAGATGAAATTTTGTTTGGTCACTCCTTAATTAAAGAATATTTAATAACTCCTTATTGCCTATGGTGTGGACTTTCAGTCCCCAAGACTGGGAATTCCTAATTTTTGAAGAAAAGATGCCACTTCATTCTTATTTATTTACCCTTATGACTTAACACATAGAAGGCACTAAGGAAATCTTTGTTGAAGGGATAGATGCTATTTGATTTCTAGACTTTTTTTTAACAATCCAGTTGCATTCTATCTCTTGCTTCCCTTTAACATATACACTATACTACCTTTAAACATGTCTTAGCTTTTCCTGTCCTCATCCCTTTTACAATTTCATGACTTGTCATTATTTTCGTGTCTTTGCTCCCACTGAGCCACCATTGAAATGATTTTATCTTTTCTTTACTTCTTAGATCAAACTTTGCCTCTTTTGAGAAATTTTCTTTAACTCCTCTAGGCAAAAGTAACAACTTTACTTTCCTGTAATTGCATCAGTGTCTCAATTTGGTACATATTTAAGGAAAGTTTCTTGTAAATGTTGTATTGCTTCTCTTTTGTTTCAGCTGTGCCTTCGTCAGTGCTAGGCACACAGTAGAGCTCCAAGCTTACTGTTTAGTGGGTAACTGTAGGGCTTGGACCCAAATACAGAAAATGCAGTTTTTTTCCCCATAGTGGACTTTCACGTGCTCTCTTTAAAGCTCAGGTCTTTGATGTCTGTTTCACTTGTACATGGCAGGGATTGGAGGATTTGGAGAACCCTGTGTTCAAATCCCAGTCCTAGCTGTATGAGTTGGGCCAAGCCACTTAAGTTTTGTTAACCTCAGTTACCTTATAAATGATAATCAAGTAATAATAATTTCCCCAAAGGGTTGTTAGGAGAATGAGATGTGGTAATATATATGAACAAGAGCCTTATAAAGTACTTGGTAAATATTAGTTAAGTTTTAGAAGTTCAATAATAAAACATGTTTGAATGAATGTGTCATAGAATTACTCATTTCATGTGTGGTATCCAGATGAGGAGGCTCTGAAATTTCTGACAAAATGGTTTAACAGAAAACCCACAAAATACCAGCCACTTCATCTGTATTTTCTGTGTTCTTTTTAAAAGTCCTTTATAATATGATGATTTTAGAGAGTTTTTTCCTTCACTTTAATAAACCCAGAAAGAGTTGCCCAGCTATTCCCACTGTCTTAATAAACACCTAAAACATAGTTTGCTGTGTATCTCTATTTAGTCCACATGTGGGTCACTTTGCAGGTCTCCTCCTAAGTGTGCTTCATCACCTCCTAACAAGAGTGTATTTGCAACTCTGCTTTACCCACCCCTCTTTAGTCCTTCTTGGCTGTGCTATGTAGGTTAATGGGGAAGGTTTGCTTGCAGGTTTGTCCTTGTACTTGTTTTCCAGGGACTTTTTGAGCCTCTTCTTCCCGGTTATCATTCTTATGGTAGAAATTCCAAACGGGAAGGGCCCCTATGCTGGTGACACCAACTGCTGAGCTGCAAATAATAACTTATTCTGGTGTGGTGTTGACAGAGAAGAAAGTCTGAGGGTGGCATGTTCCCTAATAGCAGGTGGTGATGCTGGTTCAAGGAGAAGTATCTGGACAATTTTTGACAACAGCACAAGCCTAGATTAGGATGTTTCACCTCCCCCTCGCATTTATTATTATCAGCTCCAAAAACAGAGAGGAGCTTGACAGTAAAGCCCTTGAGGGCAAGCTTCTCCACTTTTCTACTCAGCATCTCTAATAATCAACTACTGTGATGTTTCACTTTTTATTTCCCTTATTTTTAAACTACATTGAATGGCTGCTAGTGATTTAAATACTGAGTAGTAAACAAAAAATGCAGTATGTTGTAATTCATTAGAGTATGCTTACAGTAATTTTAAAAACATAATAGGAAATAAATTAATAGTGGTATATTGACATAAGAATTTGTGTACTTATTAACATGATATTGCAAAGGAATACAAGTTACATGAAACTGCTCAAAGTATAGTAACTACAAAGAAACAAGTTATTAACATAGTTTGTGAAGTTTAATCTCAAGCTCATACGCGTGTGTGACAGTGTATCTTATAGGCTAAAAGCCTATCCTCAAAGGCTGCCGAGGTGCAAGTTTCAATTCTTCCATAGGATATGTGTGTGTACTTAGGTGTCTTAACATCTCTACGCCTGTTTCCTTATTTGTTAAGTGGAGATAGTTATTTTGCCAATGCCAGCATTCGTGCTGTAGACATTAGCTCTTCTTGTAATAATTACATATGCGTAGATAAAAGTGATAACACTAAATTGATATTATCTCTAAATTGTGTGATTTGAGTTATTTAACTTTTCTTCATTGTGAATATTTATATTTGTAAACCTACAATAAATCCATAATAATTTCATTCCATAGTGAAAGTAACTTAAGGGCAGTTTGTTATTAAAATATTAAAATGATGAATATTGCTTTTACTTTCATGCAAGGAAGATTCTTTAGACTATGTACGAAGAGATCTCACAAAAAATCTGACACTAAGAAGTTCTGTTGGATCATTTTTTCATATTCAAATTCTGTTGAACTTTAAATATTTATTTGGAGAAGGCATTGCGAAGCTGCTGCTCTTTGGTATTACCAGATTCTAACTCTTCTGTTTTTGTTTTTGTTAGATTAACTCTACTGATTTATAAGGATTCAAACAGACAAATGTAAAGAAGGAGGAAGTCTGATGGAAAACTCTGGAAAATCCAAGAAATGATCTACTTCTTGATACAAACAAATCCAAGCAGGCTGCATGAGAGCCATAAGAGAGGATGAGAGGCTCAGAGCCTAAATTAAGAGAAAAGGGAAGAGTCAGAACTGATTATCTCTTTAATTCTACTCCGTCCCTTCCCTACCCTCCAATTCTCTTCTCTTCTCTTCTCTTCTCTTCTCTTCTCTTCTCTTCTCTTCTCTTCTCTTCTCTTCTCTTTTCTTTTCTTTTCTTTTCTTTTCTTTTCTTTTCTTCTTTTTTCTCTTTTCTTTTCTTCCTTTCCTTTCCTTTATTTTTATTTCATCATTCTTTTATTCATTCTACAAAGATTTTGGGATCAGTTTTGTTTTTGATATTACAGTAAACTTCAGGAACACAAACTTATGTAAAATATTTTTTGTACTTTCAAGGAGGCAGGGTCTGATGGTGATGATAGCTAACTCAATAGGTAATCACATTATGATGTGGTCCATGCTTTGGTGTAGATATCACATTATAATGTGGTCAGTGCAAGAGAACCAGTAATTAAACTGATTTTATGATGTGATGGCTGATGGTAAGGCCCATGGCTGGTGGTTTCTCAGGAAAGGAGCCACTCACTGACTGAGCACTGCAGAAATTAGAGGAAGATGAGGATGGAAAGAGGGAATAACACATATGACTGAGTCAATAATTTGAGACATTGCAAGGAGATTCACAGGATAGAAGAATTTTGTGTAAATGAAGGAGCAGAAAGGTTGGAAGGAGCCAGAACATAATGGGCTTGGTATGCTGAGTGTGGTAGTTAGGTTTGTCATTAAATCTGTGTTCTGTTATTCTTAGCTATGTGACCTGGACACATCCCTTGACTTCGCTGGGCCTTGGTTTTTCCCTTATATAGTAATTTGAGGTTAATCTTATCAACCTCACCCAATTAAGCATTAAGGATAATGCTTGTAAAGTCAGTCTTCTATTTTTGTCTTGCTTCCTTTCTCTGCTTCATTTCCCTTCTGAGACGCACATCTTGTGGCCAGTCCTATCCTTCAGAAAGAAGAACACCTTGGGGTGGGCTGTCATTCTCAAGAATCAGTCAGTGGAATGCGAGTAGCACACAGAACGTGAGGAACAATATCTACAGGTTCCACACATGCCTTGGGAGTGAGCAAAGAGAGATGCTAGCAGGACCATGGCGAGGGAGCCCGAGCAAATGTGTGCACATAGCACTTCTGGAGCACGACCTTGTTGCAACACCCACTGAGTCGCTCCTTGAAGGCCTTCACAGGTGTAGACCATATTCAAGGCTTAAATCAAGGAAAAGTATTACCACATGCTTCCCACACGAAGACTAAAGCAGAGCAGGCTGCTTCTGCAAGGCAGGTAGGGGGTGGGGAGTGGAAGTGAGGAACCGGGGAGGAAGGGGGAAAAACAGAAGAGTTGCCAATATAAAGAATTCATTAGAGAAAAGTCATGTTGTGACCCGCAAGATGAAGATGAGCGAAAATTCTTGCATGATTTAATATTCTGTGGAAATATTCCAAACCATATGCTTTCTGTGCAGGCAGTGATCTTTTACATTTATTTCAGGGAAGTCCTACCGCGCATTCCTTTGCATGCTGCTTACTGGGTCTGAATTTCTTGGTAACAGGCTAGCAGGGTGTAGATGGAGGAGTTTGACTCAGAGTCTGCAATTGCAGAAGCCTGGACCTTGCAGGAGAACTGGGAGACTGGTTGACTGCAAGGAGGGACACGTCTTAGCAGAGTCTCTTGAGCCATGGGTGGCCTTACCTCTGGAGACAGAAGTGTTAGCAGTCCATATTATTTTCTGTAACTCTCCTAGGTATTTTTCATTAGTTGAATAGTTTTCAAATTTTTTGTTTTTTAAAAGTACTTTTTAAGGAAAACTTTTAGGAAAAAATGACTGCCCTTTGAAAAACAAAATGCAAAAATACACTCTAAAACCTAATACATGAACAAATATATCTGCCCTGTTTAGAAATTAGGATGGAGTCCTAAAGAACTGCCTGTTAGCCTTTTCCACTTATGCAAATCAGTTCCTGAAAAGAAGTGTGAAAATTATACTTGTGGTTTGACTTCTTCAATTTGTACATGAGGAAATGGAGATGCTACAGATTAAGAGAATTGTCCATATGCCCTTAATGAGGTAAGGGCCAGATAAGTGTTGAAATCACATTTTTCTGGTGTTTATCTTGGTGCATTTTCCAGTCTTAAATTGGTATTTTTGCTTTTAGGGTAGAGGTGGTTAAAATGACTCTGTGTCCAATCAGCCAAGAGATACAGGAAGGACTGGGAGAGTTTGAAGAACCTGATGCTTTCTCATCTGTAGAAGTCCTAGAGGGGCCTCCACACCTGGTCATCACTGGGGGCAAAATGCACATCTGTTGAACTGAAATGAAATGCTGTGGTTTTAGGCAAGAATCCCTGGGAGCCCACAGTCTCTCCAGACTTAGACTTTCCCTGTTTCAAAGAGCCTGGAACTCTGAGGAGCTGCCTTCTCCCTGGAATGCTCCATCTTCCTGGAAAATAGCCATGGGCTCTAAGCTCAGGTAGAAAAAAACTCAAATTGCTGGTTTATTGTTTAGACAAGCCAATCTGTAACCACTGCATCACTTTGAAAGTGTGGCAAGAAGACCAGAGTTAAGACTTCTTGAGATTTATTTTGCTGTGCTATGAATCTTCTTTCTAGTCAAAGAACAATTTGTTTAGCACACAAAAATTTTTAATATTTTAAAAATTATTGTTTTAAGATTCTTCCTGAGCTTCTGATTTTCTCAAGGCATTTAGAGTCAGGTCTTAATGCCACCTAAGTCTATTGGGCTTCATGAATATGCTATTCTCAACTGTCTAGAGGCATGGACACCTGCTGAAATCATCATGTGTGTAACAGAGACAGTGAGGCTCACCAAAGTCACCATCTGTTTTTTCACATTTGCGAAATTCATCGCACTTCAGTGGGACCATGGGCTAGTTCTGACCAATGAAATATGAGCTGAGATGGTAAAGAGCCTACGTGCAATCCCAGGCACCTCTTAACTGCCACTAGCACTTACCAGATGGTGAAACCCTTATTGGTCCGGGACCCTCAGTAACTTTCATACGTGGAGCACCCTCCCCAGTAGATCTGTGGTGGATTACCTTTGTTATTTAAAGTCATACAGCTCTCAGAGCTAACTTGTTATGCAGCGTAACCTATGTAATCATGACTGATGCAAAGTAATTTAGACTTGAAGCGAGAAAGGCCTGAAGTTCTGCTGTGGGCAAGAGCTACACTGAAGGGTTCTCTTTAGGATCAGGCATTCCCTAAGTTTTAGGCACCTGTGTGGTGGAGCTACTTCATTCACCTTGTAACCCCTGTAAATCCTATTGTAATGCTGCATTCCCCTTGATAATTTGTCATGGGCCATGGTGGAAGTATTTACTCCAGAAAATTGTCAAATGCTATGAAAAAGGGCATTTATCCTATCAAGCTACTCATTAAATGCATTTAAAACATCACACTATACTTTATATAAGATTATTTGTAAATTAAAAATAAAATGAAAAAGAAAATTTACAAGTCTTGATTTAAGCAAAATTGTTATACAAAACAAAAACCAGCACACCCATGGTTTTATGTCTCTTCAGAGAGGTTCAAAGTGGGAACAGAAAATGAGATAGGTTCTCAGTGGATAAGAACTTCCTATGGTCCTTACTTGTTTCACACTTTTTCGATTGTAGAGATATAACATGTTAGATGTGTTTTTCTCCATTTCGTATAATAGGTAGTCAAAAATGTTTTAATTTAGAGAAAATCTTTTCCATATATTTCTTTCCTCATTTTTACCATTACCTTTCTTTATGAAAGCAGAACTAATAGATTCCAATTTGATTTTTTTGGAAGCTTGATATTAAATTTAAAAGCCTAATGAGTTATCATTTTATTAAGTATTTAGTACCTTTGCTAGAGGGTTACATATAATATGAAAATTCCTACATATACTTATATTTTCACAGACAAAAACTTCTTCTACTACCTATAAAAAAGTGTATGCCTTGACTGTATATTGATGAAAATCTCTACTATTTGTGTTCTCTTTCAGTGACTCATACAGCGGTTTTGACTCTAATAAGTACAGAAGAAAAGTGATGAGAAGTTGGCCAGTGGTCTCTGTACTGTCCTCTCCAGAAGTTGGTGCAAAGGTCCTGCTTGGCTAAGTAGAATCATAAAGTAGGAAACATTCCTTTTTCTAGTCACACCACTACTTATTCTAATGGCATTTCCCCTGTTGTTTCAACTGTGAAACGTGGTGACTATGTAGTGAAGCAGGCTAACATAAAGACTTAAGAAAAATATCATATGAAAACTTGATATATTTCATTTTAAAAGAAGGTATAAAATAATTCTGATTGACATTTTACATTGTTTGGCTTGAATTTTAAATGTCACTGGTGAATATCTTATGTTTCATTACACTGACAACTGATACATGCTAAAAATAAGATACCGGGATGCCTTTTCTGTTTATGTAATTCCGAGAAACAGCCTTGACTTGACCTTCTTGACCTCAATTTCTTCCTTTGTAAAATGAAGGCTTTAGCAAAATGATTTGAGGGTCTCTTCCAAAGTCAAACCTCATTGACTCTACAAGTGTGTTTTTTCTGACTGTTGCAGGACTGCAAATATATTTATTTCTCATATATGTACAAGGACTGACAAATAGAAATGATGCGAGGTCCCTGTCCTAATAGGACTTATACTTCAACGGAGAAAATACGTAAAAAGCAGTTATAACACAACAGAATGAAGGCTGTTCAGAGTTGATACAGATGGAGAACTTGGGAGACACACCTGACTCATTTTTGGAAAGGAAAATAATAAGGATCAGAGAAAGTGATATGAAGCAGATATGAAGTCATATGAAGTAGAGTTGAGACCAGGCAAAGCAAGAGAGATACCTATGGCACAAATTTAAACAGGCATTACTCACCTTTTTCCTAGCCCCACATAGCACATCTAATAGTCATAGGCAAGTGAGGTTAGCTGCAGGAAAAATATAGAAACTGTTCTATGGCAAAGGGAACACAATATGTAAGCCACAGTGACAGGAAACTGAAAGTACTTTCATATGTCTGGATTTTTATGTAAAGTGAAGGTTGTGGATGTGAAAACTAGAGTGGTAAAGAGGCCCTGGCTCATGAAGTGTATCATAAAATATGCTAAGGTGTTTGAACTTTCTCCTCAGGTAACTTCAAGAATTTTTTAAAAAGTTAATAGTATGAGTAGACGTGCTTCTGAGAATGTTCCTTCTGGCAGTTGTACAGAGGTAGGGATAAGAAATTAGGCAAATGAGACTCAGGCACAGAAAGACAGTTTGGATGGTGATGGAGTTGGGGCTAGGAGGAAATAAACTAGATAGACACCTTCTAGGAGTGGTTAAGCATTACTGCTGCCTAGACTGATGAGTAATTTAACAAATTGGATGGCAAGAGAGAAGAATAAGATTTCTGCCTTGAGAAAGTAAGTAGTGGTGTTGATGATCAGAATATGTGACACATCAGAATGCACAGGGTTCAAGAACAAAGATAGTGAGCTCAGGGTTTGGGATGTGGAGTCTGAATATCCAAGAGATGTTCGCTAAGGTGCTGGAATGAGTAGGCACTCATCAGAGAAATGCACATATAAATATGGAGTTGTCAGTTATAAAAGCGATAGATGTGGATGAAACTGCCCAGGGAGGAAAGTGACAAAAGAAGACCTAAAAGATATTAGGGAGTCCTTCAGTAATCAGTAAAACAGTCACAAAATAAAGCTCAGCTTTATAGACATCACTGGGGCATGGCACATAATAGGATAAGGAGGGCAGTAGTACTAAGTGTATCCAGGCCATCTATTGTATCAACAGTTATTTCATTGTGCTTTTATTGCAGTGGACTTTTAAAAATCATTAAAGAATTTGTGTTAGTCTTCTGCTACAAAAACTGCTTGCTTCAACTGGTGATTCTGTGTGCTCACTGCCTGGGAGGAACACGAGGGTTTTTGCCTTGTGGTTTTGGAAAGTACATCTCTACTCATTTCTGAGGACAGGGGGACATTGGGTAGATTTACATTTCTCTTTCAAGTTACAAAGTCCAAAAATTAGTGACTTTTTGGGTGCCCTTATCTAAATGTTCACACTTGAGAGAAAATTGCTTTCCCTAGGAAACAAGTAATAAATCTCTCTCACCAATGGAAGTCACTCATATCCTGAAACAATAACTGTGAGCTGAAAAGGAGAAAAAAAATAAAGCAATCTTTCCCTCCACACAGCCCTCTTTCTCCAAACATGTGTCCTTATCAGATTATAGAGAGCACCAGAATGTAGACATTTCAAACTCATCCAAAAACATTGGCTGTGGTCAAATGACCATGGCAAACTGCCCAGGTGAGAAAATGTTTAGTCAGGGTCACTGCTGGAGAGACTCTGACTATAAAGCAAGTCTAATCAACAAACCAGGTCAAGCATGCACAATTGCGGCCAACAACATTTAATATGGAGAAGCAAAGAGCCAGTGTCTATGGGTGGAGTGCAAGGTGATATTTGGATATGTACCTTTACATTTTTTATGTCTGTTTTGCAACACTGTGCATGTGTGTGTGTACACATATGCACATGTGTGTGAAATGGTCAAGTAGATTATTTTTTGTTCTTTACTAATTTTGCCCTTGCCAGACTTTCTAACTTTTCCTATCTCTGTTCTTCCTTCTTTCACATCTATCTTGCAATCTGTCACCACAATAAAATGTCAACAGAACCTATTCAAGACCTGCAAGGCTTCTCCCACTCTTCTAGCTGTGAGTCCATATTATAAGCTGAAGGCAGAAGAGAAAATGCTGACTCCTAGGAGAACTGAGGCAGTTTTCCCAGAAAGGGTTAGATTCTAGAAATTTCACTTTTAACCTAAAAATTCAAAGCGGTTTATTGCCTTATTCCATAATATTTATGTTTCAATAAAATTAATGCCTTAAACTACTTATTATCATTGAGGAAAAATTAAAGTTTCAGGAGAATATTACAGTTTTTACTATAAGTATTCTCTTGCTTGAGAAAAAGGTCTATGGGAATCAGTCTGACATGCTAATCTGGGCTCTGTTAGCTGGTCTCCTCCTACCTCAAATCCTAGAAATGAATTTCGTGGAACTTCATGCATGGAGGCACTACACGGTGGTTTTTCTCCTGATTGGGTGTGTCTAATGATATATGTCTGATTTATATGTGAAATCATTCCATTTGGTGTTGAAGTGGTGTTCAACTGAAGTATCAATGCTAGAAAAGAGCCAGGCAGTCCTGGGCCTAATTTCTTGTTCTGCCCTTTACTAGATATGCAACCTTACAGAAACAACCTCATCAAGTCTAAAATTAGGGCTATAATGGTATTTGCCTCACATTCACAGTTAAGTTGTTCGTAAATTGCACAGAGTATTCCTGATACATGCTAAGTACTCAATACATATTAACAATTAGAATTATTTTCTCTGGAAATAATTTTAGAGGTGATTCAGGTACAGTTACAGGCAAAAGATGATCACAGATATCACTGGGTTTATTAGAAAATTTGCAACAATTGAAAAAAATTGTAAAAGACTGTCTGCATTGTGCCAACAAATACCTTAATACTTCTGAAGCTTAATGTGAATTATTAAGACTTTAAGAGCTCTTTATACACATGCATTTAAGAAAAGTCCAACATCATGTCACTTTTGCTTGATTGAGGCTGTTATGTTTAATTCTGGTGAGCACACTAGCTTTTTTGACATTCTGTGTAATGTAGTTTATTGTACTAATGCCTTTCCTCAGAGCAGAAGTATCTCAAAAACTTAAGTAAAGAATATAAATAAATAAGAACATCTGGTTGAGGAGTTGAAGCAGATGTGGAGATTGAGGTACATCAAAGAAAAGCCCATTATTATCTCGGTGACTGGCTAGTGCTGCCTAATATAAACAACTTATAGAAATGGAATTAATCGTCTAGAGATGTCAGTTCATATGAAAGGATATTTCAAAAGCTGTAATCATTTATTGTTTCAATAATATTTATTGCTTTGGGG
>RJWT010022755.1:0-17074 GCA_004365215.1 Cuniculus paca | reverse complement strand
TGTTGCCCCCAAAACACACAAGTTGAAAGCTAGTAGGTGAGGCCTCTGAGTGTGGACGGCAGGGACAGAGCCTCAGGAATGGGACGAGCGTCCCTGAAAGAGATGGGGGAGTGCGTCCACCCCTCTGCCCGGCTGCCTCTCTGAGACGTGGGGAAGGCCCCCTCTCTGCAGCTGACAGCAAATCCCCCGCAGACAAAGACACTGAATCCGCCCACTTTCAGCCCAGACCCCGAGGCCTCGGGACCGTGAGCTCTATGGCATCTTGTCATCACAACCTGAACGGTCTGAAACAAACATCATAAATATGCATCGAGACAAAGAATTATTACCGTGGCATCACTGATAGAAACTTCTATGAGGCAAAGCTAGTTATGGCCTATCCTGAGAATAAAGGTGACCTTGAGGGAAGGTCATAGCCCCAGGAGATACCAGGTGGCCTTTGAGATACAGGTCATATTCCAGGTCTGGGTTTGGGAAATGACTCCCTAAGCACGAATATTTTATAAACGAATACCAAGTGCTACACATAATATTCAGTGTACATTAATAGAATCACCTGGATAAAATCTTTATTAAAAGTTTTAGAGATAAATTATTGTCCAACCTAGGAGTCTCTAACTAACCAAGTGAATAATTGTGGGTGAAATTGAGTAAAAATATATTTTGAGCCTATAAAATCTCGAAGATATATTCCTCTTCCCTGAAACCTTCCTGGAGATGAACCATTAAAAACAGCCTCTATTTACATGGTGAAGGGAAAGCCCATGGAAATTTGCCTCTTTTTAAAAAAGTCTTTTCCTATTTTCCTCTTCTTTTTCCTTACCCTCTGACAAGTGACTTTTATAGAGGTGAAAATCCAGTGTCGATCTGCCGCTGAGTTACCCCACTATCACTCCTTTCACCCCACCTGCCTTTTTTGTGGCCTAGGGACGCAGTTAGGTTTCAAAGAAGCTTGGAGGAGCCTCTGGTCACCCACAGAAAATGTTTGCAGAGCAACCAGAGTGCTTGCCCCTCACCGTGGTGTTTTAAGAGGTTCCCGTCACCTCCAATTCTGACACTGTGCTGCAGTCACAGCAGCTTCCTGTCTCTCCTTCCCGGCTCAGGCTGGTGGGATTTTGATGGCATCTGGCGGTACGATGTTGGGGCTGTGGGTAACTCACTGAGCTTTCTGGGACAGTCTGGAAACCCTGAAACCTGAAACGCTTCGTATAATAGGACTGGCGCCTGAGAAAACCTGGCACCTTGTTGAGGGGACCACAATGTCCACACCGGAGCTCAAAGGACAGTTCCCAGTGGAGCTTGAGGCCCAGCTCCTTGTGGGTTGGGCTGCCCTGCGCATCAGAGATGAGCTTCAGGGCTTCTGAAATTGTGCACAAAATTACTCTTCCTGTCTTCTTCGTTGGACTTTCTCACATGCTCTAATATGGAAATCCTTGGGCTTTCTCAAGGCCTGTACTACTCAAAAGGCAAATCGCTGCTCCACATTGTGATCCACATATACAGTGAATGGTTGATTCTTAAAAGATGTACTGCGGTAAAAGACACATTGCCGTGCACTTCTCTCAGAAGACTTCCCCTGGATTCAGACACTCCTCTCCCATCATTCTTGCCTCTTCCTGAAGCAGTTCTGGAAGTGCTCATTCATGAGTGCCTTTATTTGCACTGTCATGGCTGCCTCTGTGTCCTGAACTGATCCAAATGTTTCCCTCTCGTGGTCACTCTGACTTTGGCAAGAGCCAGGAGTCATGCGGTGCCAGATCTGCTGAATAAGCTGGAGGAGGACGCACTAGCGTCTTTGTGAGCCTGCCTTTCCGTTGGATGGGGCTTGACAGCAGCATTCGTGTATTTTTTATCACACCTCACAGACATTCAGGGAAGAAGACTTCCAGACCTGCTTCAGAAAGTGGCAAGAATGATGAGGTGAGTGCGTTCAAAGTGAGGGGAAGGGTTTTGAGGGAGATCAGTGGTAATGTACCTTTGACTGTAATAACATTTTTAGAATTAAATATCCACCATACATTTTGATCACTGTCTGTAGACTTTAGATCTTGGAGGTCCCCCAAAAGCCATGCGTACAAACCTTGGTCCCCAGCCAACAGCACTATTGCAAGGTGGTAGAGTCACGAAGGGGGTCGGACCTTGTGTCACCAAGGCTGCCCTTGGAGGTCACCCTGGGAGTGCGGCCTCTTCCTCACCCCAGGCCCAGAAGTAAAAGCGTAGTCACCCTATGAACTGAGCCCTTTGAAACCATGAACCAAAATAAACATTTCTGCTTTCTAAGCTATTTGTCTTGGGTATTTTCTCACAGCAACAGAAAGCTGGCTCAGACGTTTATCCTGGGTTGACAGAAACATGCGGTCACTGGTTTCCACTGGTTGGATACATATTTAATTTTGTACCAGAGGACAGGCTGCAAAGGTAGATTTGCATATATTGCCCTAATAGCATTTCGTCTAGAAACCTGTACTCTGATCTATTGCTCTATGTGTGAGTAAACCTGGGAAGCTCATGAGATGAAATCATGGCAGACTGCAATTTTCTCGTGTGCTGGAACTGCAGCAATGTGCTTTTCATATTTCATCTTATTGACATCATCAATAAACCAAAATGGGATTTAATGATCATAAGCAGCATGATTAAAAACTCCAATGGCTGGGTTCAATTACACCACCATTAATATTTAATGAAAAATGAGACTTGTTTTGTTTTATGAAACAGTAAGCCAAGTCCTGAAGAGATAAACCCTGAGTATAGAATGAAGTGCGGACTGCAGGTGGTTTAGGGAAAGAGTCAGTGAACTTGTGAAATACAGAATTGATAAGGTCCTGGAGAAAACAGGGCAGTGTTTGCAATTGGTGTGAAGAATGACTTAGAAGACCAGTGAGTGCCTCTGTCTTCCCGCCAATGCCTCAGTTCCTATTTCTTGATTTCCTCAGCTTAGACTTCTCTCCCTGAACCATGTGATATCAGAAGCCCTCTGTCACCCATCACACACACACCGCGATCAAGGTCCCAGGAGTCTGGGACAATGCAGGCACAGATCTCAGAGAGAGTGTTCTCAGGAAATCCGAAGTGTGCAGCCAGGACTGAGAACTGCTAGAGTAGAGAACTAGATTTCCTGGTCTGCTGTCCCTGGGCCATGGACTGACACCTGCCACTCTTCTCAGCTACGGAGTGGGGTCATCCTTTTGAACACTGGCTCTCCAGCACTCCTCCCTGCCTCTGCCCACCCCACCATCCGTGGCTTAAAGGAGGTGAGCAAGTCGTGGCTGGTCAGGGTCCACATACAGCTGTGGTAGTGCATGTTTCAGGACTAGAATGCATTCTGGGTTAGATCTAAAATGTTGCCCCAGAAGTCTCCTGTGTTTGGAGGTGGAACCTTTGGAAGGTGATTGTCTTGGGGTGCTACCCACTGAAGAATGCGTAGCTACACGTGCTGTTAGGAGGTGAGGCCTGGGTGGAAGAGGGGGCTGCTAGCGGTGTGAGCTGGAAGGGTCCGTCTCCCTCCCCGGCTCCTCCCTGTCTCTCTGCTTCCTGTGCGACATGAGTTGAGCAGCTCTCCTCCGCCAGGCCCTCCCCCCATGCTGGAGCTGGCTGACGGGTCGACTGTAAGCATGAGCCAGAATAAGCCTCTCTTCCTTTCAGCTACGGCTGTTGGGTATTTTGTCTCAGTGATAAAGAAAGTAACTAAGATAAAACAGATCACTGCGGGACTGTGAAAAGTGAAGGCTGGTGTGAAGAGCTCAAATACCGCACCTAGCAAAGGTTAGCACGCAGAACTCAGCGCCTGCAGCTGCAGTCACTGGAAGTGTCTTTGGCTGGGGAGTCTGGGGTCCTGAGCCACTGCAGGTAGTACCAGTAAAGAAAGGAGCTGGTACAGTGTCACCCTGTGAATGCGATGTCACTCGCAGCCAGTCCTAAAAGCTGAGTGCTGGACTGAGGATGCACACGAGATGCCAGGTTTCCCACCCAGTGGTCTGAGAGTAGGAACATCATGCTGCCACTTTTGGAGTCAGTCTACAGGGCCGTGGCTACGGTTGTATATTGTTTGTCCCCTCTGAACGCTCATGTTGACATTTTGTCACCACAGTGAGGCGTTTGGAGGGTGGGAGCTCAATCTGGCAGGGTGTTCAGAGGTGGGACCTTGGGTGGCGATTAGGATTAGTTACAGCCCGAGGATGGAGCCCCAGGAGTAAACTCTGTGGCTTTATCCTGTGTTCCTAGTCTCCACAGCGGGAAGCCCTACACCCCTCAAGGCCCTGTCAGCAAGATTACCAATGCCAGACACAGCTCTATGGCCTTGGCCCTCCCAGATCACAAGCCAAAGTAAATCCATTTTCTTTGTAACACACCCAGTCTGCAGAACTGAGTTAGCAGCAACTGGAAACGCCGATACTATCATCAAGGCTGAGTGTTGGGAAATGCTCCCCGTGTTTGCACATCAAATGCCCAAGCATCGGGCCTCCAGATGAGACTCAAGGAGTAGGAAGCAAAAATCCTGATTCTTAGCACCAGCAAAATATTGAACATTTTGATGGAGAACCATCTACATCTGTGAGAATCTTTTACCTGCTTCAGAGCAAACTATATGGGTAAACATCTCACTGTAATTCCTTGGATAGAGTTTTTGGCATTTCTAGCAAGGAAGAGATGATGAGAAAGTAATTTTACAGAACTGCTCATTATCCTGTTAGGGTGGGAAGAATCGTTTGTCATTTTTTCCAGCATTCTGTCCTAGCAAGTGTAATGAGGATTTGTAAAAACTTTACAACTCTTTCTCAGGTCTTTGAGGACATTGCCTGTGTCAAATTTTCACTCTCTTATATTTCTTTGAGGCTGGACTATTGTACATACAAGAAACACACACACACACACACACACACACACACACACACACACAAAACCAGAAACCACATCTCTCAAAGCGTAGTGCTTGAGCAAAAGAGGGGAGAATTACTAGACAGACAAAACTTGCAGAAAACTGGCAGAATTGTTTGGAAAGGGAGCCCAGTTGCAGGTGAAGTGATCGACCAGCCAAAGGAATTGTCTGAAACAGCTGCGAATGTCGCCTTCCCAGAGAATGAGCCCAACGTGGAAACACTGACTTAGCTGCTTTGAGCCTCAATTTGGGAAAGGAGCTGAGGACGTGACCTGCTCTTACCTGGAAAGGCCACACCTCGTAAGGAAGAGCTGATGAGGAAAACACTTCCCTTGGCCTTCACCTCAGAAGAGAGGAAAGAAAGATGACTCCAAGCGTCACACGTTAAGACATCTGTGACGTCATTTAGGATAATGTTATTGCAACATAAGTCTCATGGCCCCACAATGGACTTCGTATTTACTAATTTCTGACTCACTACATCAAAGGGGCCAAAGTAGACCAATTAAAACTGAGAAACTATGCTTGCCTCCTTCTCCTAACTTGACATTTTCCAGTGATTCGGTGTGGTTCCCATAACACTGTGCCTTTGAAACATCCCCAGCAAAGCTTAGCTTAAACAGAGCCGTCCGCAAGGCACCCAGGATGCCCACCAGCGGGTAACCTGCCTGCTGGCCTCAGAGGCAGAGAAACCCTGACAGCGGGATGTTACCTTTTGATTAGAATCAGAGTTATTTCTGTGACGTGCTCCTGTAAGAGCTAACTTCCATGTTAAATGACGTGAGTAATGGTAAGTATTCTGCTAAAGTAACATGTGGCAGTTCGCTAGTGCATTGGTTGTCGAGGGACCTCGTAACCTTTGTGGCCTGGCACCAGGCAGCCAGCTTTGTTCTTAGGACACCTGTGTTACAGAACAGGATCCTGAAGGTCAGAGAAACTGAGTAACCTTGCAAATTCACACAGCAAATAAACGGCGTAACCGACACTAGAATCCGCATCTCTAGTCTGGTGTGCTTTCTCGGCTGCAGCACAAAGATGTGAAAATATGATACCAGAAATTCTCAGGTCATAACCAATGCACAGAAATGTATTTCAGATGAGTGTGTATGGTGCAGGGGTCCAGTGAGATTTAAAATGAGCTAGATGGAAGGGAGGGATACGTGGATGGTTCGAGCTCGAGGGTGCTCATTTATGACTGAGAAGGACATGGTTCTAATGGACTTTCCGGTCCAACTTATCCAACCAGGACTCAGATCCTCAAATGGGGAAGAAGAAACAAAATGGGGAAGAAGAAATTAAAAACAAACCAGTAGGTAATAAAAGGAATGTGAGCAAGGCATTGGCTCAGAGCATGTCCAAAACACCCTCGAGCCTATTGGTGAGTTCCAAGGAATTGAGGTACATGGAAAACATGCTGAATGCGCAATGGGGAATACAAACGTTCAATAGCAACAAAAAAGAACCAAATGGAGTGCCAGGTATTAATTGGGGATCATAGAATGTGTCCTGTCAGGGTTACAAAATTAATTACATAAGGATTGTCTATGCACTCAACAGTAGAAATCGCTTAGGAGTAGGGGGTCTCCCAATTTCCTGAGGATAATGTAGATAGTAAATAAGGATTTGAAAATGGGCTGATCACTGGTGGACCCCTTAGGTCCACTCAGTAAGAGGGAAGAAAGATTTTGACTTTTTGATTCAGCTCTTACACTGGTAGATGGTCTGTGTATATGGATTTCAGTACAACGTTGGAACAAATACCATCTCAAGACACAGGGTGAGGAGGAGACAATGGGAAATGTTGTAGTTATGTGGATTAGTAACCGTTCAAAGCTCGAATTTGAAAGGTTACTAACCAATGGACAAAATCCTGTAATGTCAGGTCTCAGGACCATGTCTTCAGCTATGATGTTTGTTTTAACAACTTGTCCTTTGGAAGCTGTTAAAAGATTTTTTAAAGTACCTTGTACTTCAATGGAAGTACTGTGTAGTAAATTTTTTTTTCAGGTTTACTTTTATTTTTATGAGGCCATATTATCTTTGTTTACTCTTTTTTTAAGCTTAAAAGTTTATTTTTTAGAACAGTGAATGGGTCACAGCAAAACTGGGCAGAAAGCACAGTGACTTCTCGTCTACCTCATCCCACACAGGGCAGCATCCCCACAGGAGGGGTTCACCCTACAGCAGATAAAGCTGCACTGATCCTTCATTAGCATCCACAGCCCACTCTTGGTGTTGTGTATTCTATTGGTTTGAACGCACATAATGGCATGCATATGTCATTAAGTGCAGATGAGGTCATGCCTCAAAAGACCTCCCCACTCTATTTATTCACTCCTCTCTCCCCCAGCCCCCAGTGACCACTTACCTTGTTGTTATCTCCATGATTTTATCTTATCTAGAATGCCATATGGAAGGAATCATGTAGTACGTAGACTTTTCAGACTGGTTTCTTTCACACAGCAGTGTGCACTGAAGCTTCCTCCATGTCTTTTCATGGTTTGACAGTTTATTTCTGTTTAGTGGTGACTTAATATTCCATTTTCTGGATTTGCCACGATTTATCTCCTAGAAGACATCATGATAGTTAAGGAAAGGTTAACTTTGGATTCTACTCAGGGGATTGGTGGAACAAACTTCTGGGTGCCTGGGTGGGTCACAGAGGGGTGAACTTGGGGTCCATATCTGGCTCCTGACCCCTTTCTCTCCAGCACTGTACTCCTCATCTTCCTGGCCACCATGAACTAAGCAGCTTTGCTCCACTACCCCTGTCTGCCATGATGGTCCTGCCTTGGACTGAGCACCCTGAAACCATAAGATAAAGTCAACCTCTCCTACTTGGAGTTGCGCGTGTTGAATATTGTATCCAAAGCCGACTCACAGAAATGTTTTGGTTGCTTCCAAGCTTTGGCAATGACATACAAAGCTGCTATAAACATTAACATGCTGATTTTTCTTTGGACATAAGCTCTCGGTTCATGTGGGGAAATACCAAGGAGCGCAGCTGTTGGATTGAATAGTCACAGTATGCTTAACTTTGTAAACAGCCACCACAATGTCTCCCAAGACGGCTGTACCCTCCGTATCCCCAACTAGCAATGAGTGGGAGTTCTGGTTGCTTCACATCATCATCACACACTTTCTGTTGTCAGTGTCTTGGATTTGGGCCATTCTTACAGTGGAATCATTGTATTAATTTTTTATTTTATTAGCTTTTAAAGTTATATTTTTATTGGCCCGCATTTGCCGTACAAAGTGGTCACGCTCATGTGGGGAGCTGGCACACGCACACCTATGTCTTATCCATTATTCTACCCCGTCCTCCTTGCTCCTCCCTCTCTCTGCTTGGTCCCCTTCCTCCCTATTGTTTTAAACTGCAGTTTCCTGATGAGGATGATGTTGAGCGGCTTCTCACACATTTATTAATTTTTAAAGAGAACACAAACTCCGGTACTTCCCCTGACTTTCACAACTTACCTACCTGATTGGAGCTGGCGTGGCTTCAGTGAAGGATGTACCATGCAGGCAGACAGGCAGGTCCAAACAGAGTGCCCAGGACTCGAAGCCCCTCCACAGCCAGCTTTACCCTTGAAAGATCACCTCCACACAAAATGTTGCTAGAACAACTGAATATATGCGTGAGAGTAAAGTAGTCTCAACATTTACCTCACATCATATTAAAGAATAATTGATGATAGATCTTAGACCTAAATATAACAGCAAAATTATAAAACATCCAGAATGATACATACAAGAAAATTGTTGTGACCTTGGATTAGGCAACAATGAATTAAACAAGCCTTAAAAAATGAAACCATAGGAATAAGTATTAGTGTTGTAAATATACTCAAAATTACAAATTTTGCCATTCCTTTCCTTCTTTCGGGGGGCAGGGGGGAAACAGTATTGGAAATTGAACCCAGAGCTTTCACATTAAGCTACATCTTCAGGCCCACTACCGTTTTACAAATTTTGAGATGAAGTCTCACTAAATCGCCCAGGCATTACTCAAACTTTTGTTCCTCCCGCCTCAGCCTCAAGTCCTAGGATTACAGACATGCACAACTGCACAAATTCTGCTCTTTAACAGAGAGTTCAAAAAATGAAAAAACAAGCCACAGAATGGGAAAAATATCTGAAAAGCGTATATCCGACAAAAGATTCATGTCCAGAACATATGACTAGCAGACACATTAAAACAGCTACAACACCGTTATGAATCCAGGAAACATACAGATCATAACTGCAGTGGGGAACTGCCCCAGTGTAAGGAGGGCGCTATGGCAACGCCCTGAGTCGATGTGGGTGTGGAGCGGTGGGACGCTCACACTTCCTGTCCGGGATGGAGGGCAAAGCATCAACTTTGCAACCAGTGCAGCAGTGTTCTTTCCTGCGAAACACCCGTTTACCACGTGACCCAGCAACCCCATTCAAGGCATGAGCCGAGAGGAATGAAAACATGTCACACAGACACCTTTACAGGAGCACTCCCGGCAGCATTCTGGGGAGGAGCCAAGAACTGGGAACACCCCAAAGGCCAGTCAAGGAATGGATGAGGAGTGTTTATTTTCATTTTTGTTCTCTCTGCTTTTGGTGTTATGTCAAGGAAGCAACTGTCCAGGCCAAGGGTATGACACTCTTTCTCATGTGTTCTTCTAAGTTTATAGTGTCAATTTTTTGGCTTTACTGTTTTTGGTTGAACCTCGTGTGTTGGATAAGTTGAGTACAATTTCTTTTATGTAGATCCAGTTTTCCTAACATTTGTTGAACATACTATCCCTTTCCTGTTGTTTATTCTTGGCACTGATCTCATATGGTTTTTTAATTACAGTAACACCAAAAATTAAAATATATTCAGGAGTAAAGTCAACTGAGGAATTGAAAAACTTGAATACTGAAAATTATGTATTGTTGAAAGGAATTAATGATGACACAAACAAATGGAAGGATACCTCGCGTTCATGGATTGAAAGATATCACATGGTTTAAATATCCTTACTACATACAGTGATCTACAGTTTCGATGCAACCCTTATCAAAATTCAAATTCTAGTATTATTTTTATAGAAATAGAAATTCATATGGAACCACAAAAGAACATATATAGATATATTAGCCTTGAGAAGGAAGAGCAAATCTAGACACATCCCGTTCCCTGATTTTAAAAATATTACAAATGTACAGGAAACAGAGTTGTCTAAAACTGACATAAAGACAAACATACAGACCAATAATAAAACAGAAATTTCACAAACCACCAGGGAGATGCAAATGAAAATCTCACTGAGATACTGCCCCCCTGTCTTTTGGGCTGGCTATGATAAAACAAAACAAAAAGACAACAAGAATGCAGAGAGTTGAAAACCCTTGCACAGTGTTGCGGGGACTCAAATGGTGCAACCACTAAGGAAAACAGTACTGTGACTTCTTAAAAATAGAACTCTCGATCCCACTTCTGGACATTTATTCAAAATAATTTGGGTCTAAAAGAGATACTATCACTCCTGTGTACAGGGCAGCACCGTTGACTGTAGCTAAGACATGGAGACATCAGGCAAGTCCATCAACAGATGAGTAGATACAGAAAGCACAGTACCTGTGTATAATGGAACATGCACGACTCAGTGTTTAGAGAAGAAAATTCTGTCACACAAAATAGCAGGGATGAACACAGAAGGTGCTGTGCTCCGTGAAATGAAGCGGGACAGGCCACACCGCATGACTCCATTCACAAGCGACTCGGCCGCATCTCCATGGCACCCACAACTTGAAGAGGAGAGGTTTATTTTGACTCACGGTTTCAGTCCTTGGTTGGCCAGCTTCCAGGTAGAAGCAGCATGGGAGAGGGACATAGGGGGAAATAGGCACTCACCCAAGCCAGCCTGGAAGAGAGGGAAGGGAGGAGCTGTGGAGAGAGACACACCCTTCCAGGTCACGCCCCAGGGCCCACCTCCAGCCAGGCACCGCCTCCTACAGCAAGGTCAGCCCTGGACCCACCCACGAAGAATCCGGGATGAGCTCAGGGCCCAGAATCCATCGCCTTCCACACTCAGGAGACTTTGGGGGTGCATTTTAGATCCCAACCATAACAATAAGGTATCTAAAATAGTCAAACTCATAAAAGTGCAGTCAGAGCTACGGGGGCTGGAGTGTGGGGAGTGGGGAGTTCCAGTTTGGCAAGAGATGTGCGTTCTAGATCCTGCTGTGCAGCCTCGTCCCTACAGTCAGCCGTAATGCAGTGCCTGCTGCGAGCTCTGTTGGGGGTAGACTCGTGTTCAGGGTGCTTGGCTTAACCCAGTTCAGAAAACCCTACGATGCTCCGGAGCAACAAGAAGGGACAAACCTTTGACAGATGCACCCCCCCGGGCAGTCAGGGAGCATCATTCTCGGGAAAGGCCTTAAAGCGAAATATCGCACACTGTGTGAGTCCTTCTACTTCAAGCTCTACACTGGGAAAACCAGCAATGCAAAACAGAGTTGCTCTCTAGGTCCAGTCTGGGAAGGGGGCTGACTGCAAAGGGGAACGAGGGAACCCTTGGGGTATCAAAAAAGCTCAGTGTCTTGACTGGGGGGCAGGTTACAAAATGTTACAGTTACCCCCATCAACAGATGAATGATAAAGAAAATGTGGTCCATATACACAATGGAGTATTACTGAGCTGTAAAGAATGAATTTGAGTCATTTGGAAGAAAATGGATAAATCTTGAGAACATAATACTAAGTCTAATAATCACACAGAGGCTAAATATTGCATGATTCCTCTAATATGAAAAACCCAAAGTATAAATAATTTAAAAGGCAACGTAAGAGAGTGATGGTAGGAAATAAGGAGTAGACTCTGAGGACATGGGAAGGAGATTTGGGGAAAGAGGGGGAGAGGAGAGGGGAGAAGAGCAGTTCCAGCTGTGCTGTGTGTATGCACCAGTTCCCCAAGCGGAGTGTAATTATTGTGCATCACAAATGCGTATTAATAAAAAGTTTTTAAATAGAAAGACTTTACAATTTTCAAAAGTGTGTCAAACTCTAAACTTAAAGTGAGTAATGTAAATTATGCTACAACAAACCAGAGGAAAAGAAAGAGTAAAAAATAACAGTAGCTATAAAATTTCTTAGAAATGAATAATACAGGCATTAAAAATTCAATAAAATCAAAAAGCGCAGTGAAGTCTCAAATAAATGACAAGAGAGAACGGAGAGTCGGAAGCTAGTAAAGAAGAATTTACCTGTGACTCAGATCAGAGAAGGACTTTGTCTAAATGAGACAACTGTAAAGAGAAGTGGAGAAATGTAGAAACTATGATATGTTTTTTAGGAGTTTCATTAAAAGAGTTATGGGAGTAATAGGAAATAATTAGTTTATGAGATGATTACTGAACAATTTTTAGGATTGTATAGATAACCTGACCGCTCAGACAAGTCACTCTGCGTTATAATCATAGTAAATGAAAATAAAACCTCAGTCCCACTCATGGATATGAAATGGCCAAATATCAAGAATAAAGATGATGTCTTCAAGCTAACACACAAAGAAGATAGATTTTCATGAAGAAATAACAAATTGAAAGTAGACTTCCAATCATCAGTAATGGAAAATTATCTTCAAAGTGCCAAGGAAAAGTAATTGTCCACTTTGAACTTTGAACACGATCTTTCTTCAAATGAAAAGGCAGCATAAAACTCCTCTCTGATGTTCAAAGACTGAGCGTCTACCACCTACAGCTCCCTGGAAGAACAAATTAAGAACATTCTTCTCTGCCGCAGCAAAAGAAAACCCAGAGGAAAAGACTAGCGTAGGGGAACATTGGTGCGCACAGAAACAGATCATTAAATTTAATTAGCCATTGACTATGAAAAATGACTCTTCTATGGCTTAAAATATTAAAATGAAACTCACCGTGACAAATGGGGTTGGGAAACTGTTCTGTTCTAGAGGAGGCTAAGCCGGCAGAGTAAATAACGTTAGATTCTGCTGGAAAAATCCACATTAAAACTTGTTAACAAATCGAGGGGCCAGCACTAAATCAAGCTTCATCCAGTGAAAAATCAAATCTATGACGAGGCCATGAAAACGTGAAGAATTTGGGTGCTGTCTCCCCATCCTGGGATGCTCAGGGTGCAGCTTGACTCCATCAACCATCAAATGTCATTAGTAGCATATTTTCCCTTGGTCCCCAAGTTATTTCCTAGCCCAGTAGAAGCCTTTGTGACTATGTACACTGCTGAGTGGTTGATCGCCTTTATACAGCTTTCTACATCGCCTATATAAGCTTTCTACAGCTTGCTTTGGGGGTTGATGTTATTTAAAATTAAAAATTGTTTTTGCTATTGTTACTGTGGTATCTCTTTTGTTTCCCTGTTTCTCAATTTCTTATTATACATCACATATACAGAAGAAGGGGTTGAGATAAAAATATCAACCCAATTAAGTATCACAAATTGAATTTGATTATGCAAGTTTTCCTGATACATAGGTAGGTAGATGGATAGATAAATACTGCATATTCTTCTATATCTGACTTCTTCACTTCGTATTTATGTTACATTCATCCATAAGGGTTCATGTTATTGCTATTCAGAACTATGTTGCCCGCAAATCCCACAGAATATACACCCTTCCGGTGGACAATTATACATTTTTGGCGAATATGTCAATGCATTTCCACAGAGTATTTAGAAGTGGAACTGGGGAGTCAGAAGGTACATGTATGTTCACACTCGTAGGTAGGGCCAGGGTTCAAGTCTAGGTTTTCCCATATTCACTTCCACCACGGTACTTGAGACTCTGCGCTGCAGTCCAGTGAGATTTCACACTGCCAGCACAGACGGTGGGGTCTTCCAGTGGCTTTAATTTGCATTTCTCACATCACCAACAAGATTGCTTTCTTTTTCATATTTCAGCGGCCATATGGGGAGCTTCGGTCATGAAGAGCCTCAAGTCCTTGCCATTTTTTAATATTATTGTTAATTTTGTCTTTGATGTGAAAGATGTCTCTATATATTACAGATACAAACCAATTGTCATTATATACACTGTAAACATCTTCTTCTACTCTGTGTTGTCCTAACGATATCTTTCAAACAGTTTGGGACATTTAAAACTTTCCTGTTTGAAATAATGTCAATGTTATAGAAAAGTTGTAATAGTGCAAAGACTTCTCATAAAATCTTTTATCCCCAAAGGTTGATATTGTACCATAAATGCTCTGTTGCTTTCTATTTTTGGACCATTTGAGAATATACATTTACTTAACCCCTGAATATTTCAGTGCTTATTTTTTTAAAAAGGATAATTTATGTAACTACAGTACAACTGAAACTGAGAAATTCACACAGAACCTGTATTACTATCTATAGGCCTTCAAATTCACCAGCTGTCAAGATAATCTACTCTATTAGATGAGGAAAAAATACTCTGGTCCTGGATCTAATCCATAATTATTGTGTTTATATTTAGTTACCACGTTTTAATCTCTCAATCTTAATTTCTCAGGATCTATGCTTCATTGCATAGACAGTTTGAAAAGTAATAAAATTCTTTATCTTGTAGAATATACCGTGGGTGGATTTATGACCTTTCCTTACAGCTTGACTCGAATCACGCATTGTCTGGCAGGGACAGCACAGCAGTGACCCTAGGCTGTCCTCAGCATGTCCTCTCAGAGGTGTAGGGTGGCACTTTGCCGCAATCCCAGTGACTCATTAACTTTAGACACTAAGGATTCTCCCCAGAAACAACGATTACTACAATTTTTGCCAAGTAGTGATTTTCCAATTCCATCAACCCTTCTACATTTACTGGTAGATGTTCTGTAGAAAATGACATTCATTCATTCATTCATTCGTTCATCTACTAATCTCCATGACTGCCAGGATCTTATCATTCTCAAGAGGTTATGATCCACAGCTGACGGTATTAATATTGGTGTTCTCTTGTCTCAGCCTTTGCCTGTAGCATCCCTTAAAGTTGGCTCTGTATCCTTTTAAAAAGTCTCAGGCTGGAGATTTAGCTCAGGGCTGGGGTTTTAGCTCAGTGGTTCAAGAGCTTTCCTGGTAAGTGCAAAGTCATGAGTTCGATCCCTGGTACAAAAAAAAAAAAAAAAAAAAACGCTTTTCACGATTCCTTGAGCACTGTCTTACTTTCCTCAGCAATCGCCTCTTCTGGACTCATCTTGTCTCCCTAGAATAAGCCGACATATGCAAGGAGCCACCCCTTTTTCACAGACAGAATATTTAGAAACCAAGTTCTTGGTGCTAGGTTTATTCATGGCTGCCGAGGTGTCGTTACCATTGGATAAAGCCAGGAAAACTTTTATACAAAGAGAAGGAGGCAACACGTACCATGAGTTCTTATTGATTGTGCCAATGCTATTTCAATAGCCAATTACACTACAAAAACACAGCACTAATATCACCTTTCCCTACATTCATATTTATCATTGTCCTTTCCATCAATGAGAAACCTGGTTCCCATTATCCACTCTGTTTACTTATTGCTTAATCCTAGGATAAACTACAATACACAAAAAGTAATTTCAGAATTGCTAACGCATGCTAAACTTCCTCTTCAGAGTTCTGATTTATTTACAATTGTTTGTTTCTAGCCTAGGCCCTGGGGACATACAGTCTAAATGTTGTATCCGAAAATCACTTTGGTTAGTTTATTTTTTCCCTTCGATGTGGTTCTGAAATAAAGATAAGCACGTCTGTTTCATTTTGTATATATTTTAGGGCTCCGTCCACCTCTCTGCTGACTTTATTTTACTGATCGTGTATGTGGAACGTTAATATAGCTCCAGAAGTCTGAGGAACACAAAGGGAACATTTGGAAAATGCCTTGCACACGGCACACTGCTCTGCTACCCTCTGTCCACACCTCCTGTAATTCACCAGGTTTACAACTGGGTTTTGACTTATTAATTAGATGCACTGTTTTTCTTCTCTCTATTTCATTAAAGTCAAGCTTTATTTTATCTTTTTTGCTCTCATTTAGTTTACAATGTCTTCTTTTTCTACCTTTCGGGGATGAAATTTTAATAAATTAAGTTTATTCATTCACATTTATCAATGTGTGTGAGGCAACGGATTGTCCTTTGGTGACTGTCTAAATATAGAATACAGGTTATAGTAGGTAATTGTTTCACTGTTATTAATTTTAAGAGATGTTTGGCTTCTGTTAAATTTCCTCTTTCACTCAACCGTTGTTTGATAGCACTTCTTTAAAAATCTCAAATACAGGAGAAGGACCTTTACTTATGATTAATTTCTAATTTTATTGCCCTATGATCAGAGAGTGTTACAATGTTTCTATTTATGGAATATCCCGATCCTACCTTTATACTGCATGTATCAGTTTAGGTCAGTGTTGTATGTGCACTTTTAAAAAGCTGCATTATTTTATCAGCATGTAAACATTGATATTTAGTCATAAAATCCTTATGTAGACCTTCAGTAACTGCATTTATGTATTGCCCACTTGATCTGCTGTGTTGAGAAATGGGTATTTCACTCTCCTGTTAGTCTGCATCTATGGTGTCTTAGTTACTTACCTTGTTGCTAAGACAAAATATCCAACACCCACACGTTAAGGCAGGAAAGGTTTATTTAGCTCACAGTTTGTAGAGGTATCAGTTCATAATCAGCTGGCTCCAAGGCATGGTGGCATGGCAGACAGGCATCAGAGAGGAGAAACAGCTCATGCCAAACAGAAGGTATCAAAAAAACAAGGGTCAGTCACAGCTCTTTCTATCGCTTATATCTTATGCAAGCTATTTACTGCAGGTAGCACTGATACCCACCTAGTGCCCTTGATCCTAGCATTGCATCATGAATCGATCCTAAATCCACACATTCTACATTCAGCCACCTCTGAAAAAGCCCCACCTGTAACTGCACGAGACTTTGGGGGGACATCTAGACACAAATTATAACATTTCAGCCCTGGACCCCCAGTGACTCATCCACATCCCTTTATACAAAAGGCATGTAGTCCATCTTTAAGAGTTGCCAAATTTCTAACTATTTCAGCATTGCTGAAAAGTCCAAGTTCAAAGTCTCCTCTGAGACTTAAGGCAAACTCTTAGCTGCAAGCCCCTGTACAAATGAAAAAGAAAGTTAAACACTTCCAACATTCAATGGCACAAAGTAGACATTTCCATTTCAAACATTATGAACAGGAGGATGCAAAGGAGTGGGAC
>RJWT010022754.1:0-17059 GCA_004365215.1 Cuniculus paca | reverse complement strand
ACACAACCACTGTTTTCCAGGAAAGCTGCAGCAGCGAAATCAACCTCAATATAAATTCAGCTCACAGAATTCAACATGCTTTCGCACTAGGGAGACTGTGCTTCTTTCTATACTGTAGAGGCAGATGTTTCTTTTCTGGATTTGCCTTATTGAAAGGCTGATTGCCTAGAGATGAATAGTAACCCCTGTGCAACGAAATTCCCCAGAACTTGGCATTTGTTTCCTCAGAAAGAACTCCATGGGAGAAGAAGAAGTCAATGTCAGAAATCATTCTGCTCTGTGGTAATAAGAGACGAAACCATGTTATGTGTTGCGCTATCCAGCACAATCAGAATGAATGGCAGGGAATGCCTTACTATGACTATTTTGCCAGAAACCTGCAGTAACTAAATCAAGCTCAGTATAATTTCAGCTCTCAGAACTCAACCTGTGTGCACACGGCAGTGGCTTGATTCTTTCTATATTTCAGGGGCACACTTTTATTTTCTGAATTTTCCTTCCTAAATTGCAGATTGCATACAGATGACTAGTCACACCACTGCAACGAAATGCACCTGTACTTCTGGTATGTTACACCAGAAATAATTCCATGGAAGTAGGACTCAACGTAAAAAGTGGTTCTGCTCTGCGGAAATAAGAGTAGAAATCACTTTATATGTAGGGCTATCTAGGCCCATAGCAATGAAAGTCAGGGTATGCCTTACTTCCAGTCCTTTGTCAGGAAAGCTGAAGAAGCTAAATCCAAGTCAGCGTAACTGCAAATAACAAAAGTAAAAATGTCTGAACAATGGGGAGGCTGCGCTTGTTTCTGTATGCTTGAGGCACACCTTTGTTTTCTGGATTTCATTACTGAAAGGAAGATCCCACAGAAATGACTAGTCACCCCTGAGAAAAGAAATGCCGCAGAAGTTGTGGTGTCAATCCCCAGAAACAACTCCATGGGAGAAAAAGGACTCAACGTTAGAAATGGTTCACCAGTGTGGAAAAAAGTGTGGAAAGCTCTGTATGTGTTGGGCCATTTAGACACTAAGGAATGAATGTCAGGGAATGCATTACTACCATTTTTTTGACAGGATAGCTGCAGCAGCTATATCAAACTCAGTATAACTTCAGCTCACAGAAATCAACATGTATGCACACTTCAGTGGGTGTGATTTTTTCTATACAGGAGAGGCACAAGTTTATTTTCTGGATTTACCTTACTTAAAGGCAGACTGCCTAGAAATGACTAGTAACCCCTATGCAATGAAATTCTCAAGAACTTGTGGTGTGCTTCCCCAGAAAGAACTCCATGGGATAAGAAGAACTCAACGTTAGAAATGTTTCTGCTGTAGGTACATAAGAGTGGAAACCACTTTATGTGTTGAGCTAACTAGGCCCACAGAAACGAATGGCCGGGAATACCTTACTACCACTCTTTTGCCAGGAATGCTGCAGCAGCAAAATCAAAGTGAGTAAAACTTCAACTCACGGAACTCAGCATGCCTGCACACTGGGGAAGCTGTGCTTCTTTCTGTACGGTAGAGGCAGATGTTTGTTTTCTGGATTTCCCTTATTGAAAGGCACATTGCATAGTGATGAACAGTCACGCCTGTGCAATGAAATTCCCCACAACTTGTGGTGTGTTTCCCCAGAAATACCTCCATGGAAGAAGAAGAATTCAATGTTAGAAATGGTTCTGCTGTGGAAATAAGAGTGGAAACAGTGTTATGTGTTGTGGTATTGGGGACAAATGGAATGAATGGCAGGGATTGCGTTTCTACGAGTCTTTTGCCAGGAAAGTTGTAGTAACTAAATCAAACTTGGTACAACTTCAGCTCACAGAACTCAACTTTCTACACGCTACGGTGGCTGTGCTTCTTTCTATAATCGAGGGGCACACCTTTATTTTCTGAATTGGCCTTACTAAAAGGCAGATTGCCTAGAGATGACTACTCTCTGCTGTGCAATGAAATGTGCCAGAACTTCTGGTATGTTACACCAGAAATAATTCCATGGAAGAATAACTCAATGTTAGAAATGGTTCTGCTATGTGGAAAGAAGAGTGGAAACCACTTTATGTGTTGGGCTATCTAGGCCCATAGGAATGAAAATCTGGGAATGCCTTACTGCCACTCTTTTGTCAGAAAAACTGCAGCAGCTAAAACAAACCAAGCTTAACTTCAACTCACAGAAGTCAACATGTCTGCACACTGGGGAGGCTGTGCTTCTTTCTCTATGGGAGAGGCACAACTTTGTTTTCAAGATTTGCCTTAGTGAAAGGCAGATTGCATAGAAATGACCAGTCACCCCTTTGCAACGAAATGCTCCAGAAGTTGTGGCATCTTTCCCCAGAGAGAACTCCATGGGAGAAGAAGAATGAGACCTTAGAAATGGTTCTCTTGTGTGCAAATAAGTGTGGAAACCACTTTATGTGTTGGGCTTTCTTTGCCCATAGGAATGAAATGCAGTGAATGCCTTACTACCACTCATTAGTCAGCAAAGCTGCAGCAGCTAAATCAAACTCAGCATAATTTCAGCGTAGAGAAGTCAACATCTCTGCACACTGTGGACGCTGTGGTTCTTTCTCTATGGGAGAGGCACACCTTTCTTTTCTGCATTTCCCTTGCTGAAAGGCAGATTAAATAGAAATGACTAGTCACCCCTGTGCAATGAAATGCCCCAGAAGTTGTGGTGTCTTTCCCCAGAAAGAACTCCAAGGAAGAAAAAGAACTCAACATTAGAAAAGGTTCTGCCATGTGCAAAAAGGTTGGAAACCACTTTATGAGTTGTGCCATGTAGGTCCTTAGTAATGAATGGCAGGGAATGGCTTACAACCATTCTTTTGCCAGGAAAGCTTCAGCAGCTAAATCAATCTCAGCATAACTTCAGCTAACAGAACTCAACATGTATGCACACTTGAGTGGGTGTTATTCTTTCTATACGGGAGAGGCAAATGTTTGTTTTCTGGATTTACCTTCTGAAAGCAAATTTCATAGAGATGACTGGTTACCCCTCTGCAACGAAATTCCCCAGAACTTAAGGTGTGTTTCCCCAGAAAGAACAACAGGGGAGAAGAATAACTCCTTAGAAATGTTTCTGCTGTGTTGAAATAAGAGTGGAAACCACTTTATGAGTTTGGGTCTATGCCCATATAAATGAAAGACAGGGAATGCCTTACTACCACGCTTTTGCCTGTATAGGTGCCACAGCTAAATCAAACTCAGCATAACCTCACCTCACAAAAATCAACTTGCCTCCACACTGGGGAGGCTATGCAATTTTCTATACAGGATTGACACAGGTTATTTTCTGGGTTTGCCTTACTGAAAGGCAGTTTGCATAGAGATGACTTGTCACCCCTGGGCAAAAAAATGACCCAGAACTTGTGTTGTGTTTCCCCAGAAAGAACTCCATGGGAGAAAAAAACTCAATGATAGAAATGGTTCTGCTTTGAAGAAATAAGTGTGGAAACAAGTTTATGTGTTGGGCATTCTAGAAAAATAGGAATGAATGGCAGGGAAGACCTCACTACAACTCTTTTGCCTGGAAATCTGTGGCAGCTAAATCAAACTCAGTGTAACTTCAGGTCACAGAACTCAACTTGTCTGCACAATGGGGAGGCTGTGCTTCTTTATATATGGGAGAGGCTCTCGCTTGATTTCTGGATTTGCCTTACTGAATGGCAGAATGAACATACAAGACTATTCATCCCTGTGCAGCGAAATGGCCCAGAACTTCTTGTGTGTTTCCTCAGAAAGAAGTCCATGTGAGAAGAAGAACTCACCATTAGAAATTGTTCTGATGTGTAGAAATAGGAGTGGTTACCACTTTACGTTTGGGCCATCCAGGCCTAGAGGAATGAATGGCAGGGAATGACTTACCACCTCTCTTTTGCCAGGAAAGCTGCAGCAGCTATATCAAACTCAGTATAACTTCAGCTCACTGAACTCAACATGTCTGCACCATGGGTTGTCTGTGCTTCTTCCTATATAGAGGAACACATTTGTTTTCTGGATTTCCCTTACTGAAAGTCAGATTGCATACAGATGAAAGATCACCCCTGTGCAAGGAAATGCCACAGAACTTGTGGTGTGTTTCACAAGAAAGAACTCCATGGGAGAAAGAGAACTCAACATTAGAAATGGTTCTGCTGTGTGGAAATAAGAGTGGCAACCAATTTATGTGTTGGGCTGTCTAGGCCCGTAGGAATGAATGGCAGGGAATGTCTTACTAACACTCTTTTACCAGGAAAGTTGCATCAGCTAAATCAAACTCAGTATAACTTCAGCTCACAGAACTCAACATGCCTGCACTCTGGGGAGGCTGTGCTTCTTTCTATATAGGAAGGGTACACGTTTGTTTTCTGGATTTGCCTTACTGAAAGACAGATCGCATAGAAATCAGTAGTCACCCCTGTGCCACGAAATTCCCCAGAAGTTGTGATGTCTTTCCCCAAAAAGAACTCCATGGAAGAAAGAGAACTCAATGTTAGAAATGGTTAGTCAGTGTGGAAATACGAGTGGAAACCACTTTATGTGTTCGGCCATCTAGGCCCTTAGAAATGAATGGCAGAGAATACCTTACTACCATTCATTTGCCTGGAAAGCTGCAGCAGCTAAATCAAACTCAGTATAACATCAGCTCACAGAACTCAACATGTATGCACACTTGACTGGGTGTGCTTCTTTCAGTACGGGAGAGGCACACGTTTCTTTTCACGAGTTACCTTACTGAAACACAGACTACATACAGATGACTTGTCACCTGTTTTCAAGGAAATACGTCAGAACTTGTGGGTCTTATCCCCAGAAAGAAATCCATGGGAGAAAACTCATTAGAAATGGTTCTGCTTTTTATAAATAAGAGTGGAAACCACTTTATGTTTTGTGCCATCTAGGCCCATTGGAATGAATGAAGGGGTATGCCTTCCTACCACTCTTTTGCCTGGAAAAGTGCAGCAGCTAAATAAAACTCACCATAACTTCACCTCACTGAACTAAACATGTCTCCACACTGGGGAGGCTGTGCTATTTTCTATACGGACAGGCACAGGTTGTTTTCTGGATTTGCCTTACTGAAAGGTTCATTGCATAGAGATGCTTGGTCACCCCTGTGCAACAAAATGACCCTGTACTTGCGGTGTGTTGCCCCAGTAAGAACTCAGAGGGAGAAAAAGAACTCAACGTTACAAATAGTTCTGCTGTGTGGAAAAAACTATGGAAAACACTTAATGTATTGGGCCTTCTAGGCCCTTAGGAATGAATGGCAGGAAAGGTCATCTACCACTCTTTTCCCTGGAAATCTGCGGCAGCTAAATCAAACTCATTGTTACTTCAGCTCACAGAAGTCAACTTGTCTGAACACTGGGGAGGTTGTGCTTCTTTGTATATGGGAGATGATCAGGCTTCTTTGCTGGATTTGCCTTACTGAAAGGCAGAATGCATATAGAAGATTAGTCATCCCTGTGCAACGCAATGGCCCAGAACTTGTGGTGGTTTTCCTCAGAAAGAACTCCTTTGGAGGAGAAGAACTCAACATTAGAAATGCTTCCCATTTGTAGAAATAAGAGTTGAACCCACTTTATGTGTGGGGTCACCTAGGCCTACAGGAATAAATGGCAGGAAATGACTTATGACCACTCTTTTGCCTGGAAAGCTGCAGCAGCTAAATCAAACTCAGTATAACATCGGCTCAGAGAACTCAACATGTCTGCACAATGGGGTGGCAGTGCTTCTTTCAATACAGGAGAGGCACACATTTGTTTTCTGGATATGCCATAGTGAAAGACAGATTCCATATAGATGACTAGTCACCGCTGTGCAACGAATTGCCCCCTGAACTTGTGATGATTTTCCCCTTACAGAACTCCATGGGAGAAGATGAACTCAAAGTTAAAAATTGTTCTACTGTGTGAAAATAAGACAGGAAAACACTTTATGTGTTGGGCCATCTAGTACCATAGGAATGAATGGCAGGGATTGGCTTACTACCATTCTTTTACCAGGAAAGCTGCAGCAACTAAATCAAACTCAGTATAACTTCAGCTCACAGAACTCAACATGTATAGACACTTGAGTGTGTGTGAATCTTTCTCCATGGGAAAGGCACACGTTTGTTTTCTGGATTTACCTTCTGAAACACAGACTGCCTAGAGATGACTAGTTACTCCTGTCCAAAGAAATTCTCCAGAACTTAAGATATGTTACCAACACAGAACAACGGGGAGAAGCATAACTCGTTATAAATTGTTCTGCTATGTGGATATAAGAGTGTAAACCACTTTATGTGTTGGGCTATCTTGGCCCACAGGAATGAAAGGCAGGAAATGACTTACTACCACTCTTTTGCCTGGAAAGATGCTTCAGCCAAATCAAACCCAGCATAACTTCACCTCACAGAATTCAACATTTCTCCACAATGGGGTTATTTTCTGGATTTGCCTTACTGAAACGCAGTTTGCATAGAGATGACTTCTCACCCCTGTGCAACAAAATGACTGAGAACTTTTGGTATGCTTCCCCAGAAAGAACTCCATGGGAGAAAAAGAACTCACCATTAGAAATGGTTCTGCTGTGTAGAAGTAAGTGTGGAAACAAGTTTATGTGTTGGTCCTTCTAGACCCATAGGAATGAATTGCAGGGAAGGCCTTACTACCACCTTTTTCCTGGAAATCTGTGGCAGCTAAATCAAACTCAGTGTAACTTCAGGTCACAGAACTCAACTTGTCTGCACACTTGGAAGGCTGTGCTTCTTTCTGTATGGGAGAGGCACACCTTCATTTTCTGCATTTGCCTTAATGAAAAGCAGATTGCATAGAAATGACTAGTCACACCTGTGTGACAAAATGCCCCAGAAGTTGTGGTATGTTACCCCAGAAAGAACTCCATTGGAGAAGACGAACTTAGCATTAGCAATGGTTCTGCAGTTTGCAAATAAGAATGGAAACCGCTTTATGTGTTGTGCCATACAGTCCCTTAGGAATGAATGCAGGTAATGCATTACTACCATTCTTTTGCCAGGAAAGATGCAGCAGTTAAATCAAACTCAGTATAAATTCAGCTCACAGAACTCAAAATGTATACACACTTGATTGGATGTGATTCTCTCTAAATGGGAAAGGCACACATTTGTTTTCTGGATTTACCATACTGAAAGGAAGACTGCCTAGAGATGACTAGTAACCCCTGGGCGACGACATGTTCCAGAAATTGCGGTGTGTTTCCGCAGAAAGAACTCCATGGGTGAAGAACTGAAGGTGAGAAATGGATCTAATGTGCCAACATAAGAGTGGAAACCACTTTATGAGTTGGGCCATCTAGGCCCTTAGGAATGAATGACAGGGAATGACTTACTACGAATCTTTTGCAGAGAAAGCTGCAGCAGCTAAATCAATCTCAGTATAACTTCAGCTCACCGAACTCAACATGTCTGCACAATTGTGTGGCAGTGCTTCTTTCTATATGGGACAGGCATAGGCTTGTTTTCAGGATTTGCCTTAGTAAAAGGCAGATTGAACAGAGATGACATGTCAGGACTGTGCAACGAAATGCCTCGAAATTGTGGTGTGTTTCCCCACAAAGAACTCCATGGGAGAAAAACAACTCAATGTTACAAATGGTGCTGCTGAGTGCAAACAAGAGTGGAAACCACTTTATGTGTTGATCCTTCTAGACGCATTGGATGAATGTCAGGTAATGCCATCTACGACTTTTGCCAGGAAAATTGCAGCAACTAAATCAAACTCAGTATAACCTCAGCTCACAGAACTCAACTTGTCTGCATACTGCAGTGGCTGTAATTCTTTCTATACGGGAGAGGCACTCGTTTTTTTTCTGGGTCTGCCTTACTGAAAGGCAGATTGTATAGATATGAATAGTCACTCCAGTGCGAGGAAATGCCTCAGAACTTATGGTGTGTTTCATGAAAAAAACTCCATTGTTGAAGAACTTAACGTTAGAAATAGCTCTGCTGTGTAGAAATAAGAGTGGAAACCACTTTATGTGTTGTGCTATCTAGGCCCATAGGAATGAATGGCAGGGTATGCCTTACTACCACACTTTTGTCAGGAATGCTGAAGCAGCTTAATCAACTCAGTACAACTTCTGCTTACAGAATTCAACATGTCTGCACACTGATGTGGCTGTGCTTCTATCTATATGGTATAGGAACAGGCTTGTTTTCTTGATTTGCTTTACTGAAAGGGAGACTGTACAGAGATGACTAGTCACTCATGTGCAACGATATTCCTCAGAACTTATGGTGTTTTTCCCCATAAAGACTCCATGGTAGAAGAAGAACTCGTTAGAACTGTTTCAGCTGTGTGGAAATTAGAGTGAAAAGAAGTTTATGCGATAGGCTATCCAGGCCCATTGGAATGAATGGCAGGGAATGCCTTACTAGCACTCTTTGGCCCGGAAATCAGCAGCAGCTAAATCAAACTCAATATAATTTCAGCTCATAGAACTCAACCTGTCTGCTCACTGGTGAGGCTGTGCTTCTCTCTATACTGGACAAGATCAGGCTTGTTTTCTGGATTTGCTTTAGGAAAAGTCAGATTGCACAGACAGGAAAAGTCACACCTGTGCAACGAAATGCCACAGAACTTGTGATGTGTTTCCCTAGAAAAAACTCTTTGAGGGAAGAAGAACTCAGCATTAGAAATGGTTCTGTTGTGTGCAAATAGGAGTGGAAGCCACTTTATGTGTTGGATGTTCCAATACCATAGGAATGAATGGCAGGGAAGGCCTTACTACTACTCTTTTGTGAGGAAATCTGCTACAGATAAATCAAACTCAGCATAACTTCAGCTAACAGAACTCAACATGGCTGCACACTGGGGAGGCTGTGCTTCTTTCTATATGGGAGAGGCACACATTCACTTTCTGGATAAGCCTTACTGAATGGCAGATTGCATACAGATGACTAGTCACCTCTGCACAACGAAATGCCCCAGAACTTGTGGTGTGTTTCCCCAGAAAGAACTCCATGGCAGAAAAACAACTCATCATTAGAAATGGTTCTGCTGTGTGGAAATAAGAGTGGAAAGCACTTTATGTTTTGGGACTTCTAGACTCATAGGAATGAATGGAAGGGAATGCCTTACTACCAATCTTTTGCATGGAAAACTGCAGCACCTAAATCAATCACAGCGTAACTTCACCTCACATAACTTAACATGTCCACATACTGGAGTGTCTGCTCTTCTTTCTATATGGGAGAGTCACACGTTTGTTTTCTGCATTTGCCTTAATTTAAGGCAGATTGCATAGAGATCACTAGTCACCCCTGTGCAAGGAAATTCCCCAGAACATGTGGTGTGTTCCCCGGAAAGAAATCCGTGGGAGAAGAACTCATTTAAAATGGTTCTGCTGTGTGGAAATAAGAGTACAAATCACCATATGTATTGGGATATCTAGGCCCCTAGGAGTGAATGGCAGGGAATGCCGTACTACCATTCTTTTGCCAGTGAAGCTGCAGCAGCTATATCAAACTCAGTATAACTGCTGCTCACAGAACTCAACATGTCTGCACACTGGTGTGGCTCCACTTCTTTCTATATGGGACAGGCACATGCTTCTTTTCTGGATTTCCCTTACTGAACGGCAGATTGCATAGTGATGACTAGTCACCCCTGTGCAACGAAATTAACCAGAAATTGTGCTGTGTTTCCCCCAAAGGAACTCCATGGGAGAAGAAGAACTCAATGTTAGAAATGGTTCTGCTGTGTGGAAAAAAGTGTGGAAACCACTTTATGTGTTGGGCCATCTTGGCCCTTAGGAATGACCAGATGACAGTGCCTTACTACCATTCTTTTGCCAGTAAAGCTGAAGCAGCTAAATCAAACTCTGTATACCTTCAGCTCACAGAACTCAATGTGTCTGCACACTGGGGAGGCTATGCTTCTTTTTATATGGGAGAAGCACACTTTTGTTTTCTGGATTGGCCTTACTGAAAGGCAGACTGCATAGAGATGACTAGTCGCTGATGTGCAACGAAATTCCCCAGAACTTGTGGTGTATTTCTCTAGACATAACTGAATGGATGAAGAACTCAATGTTAGAAATTGTTCTGCTGCAAGGAAATAAGAGTGGAAACCACTTTATATATTGGGCTCTGTAGGCCGATAGGAATGAAAGGCAGTGAATGCCTTACTACCACTCTTTTGTCAGGAAAGCTGCAGCAGGTAAAGCAAACTTAGTATGACTTCAGCTCACAGAAGTGAACATGTCTGCACACTCTGGAGGCTGTGCTTCTCTCTCTATTGGGTAGGCACACCTTTGTTTTCTGTATTTGCCTTACTGAAAGGCAGATTGCGTAAAAATCACTAGTCACCACTGTGAAACGAAATGTACCAGAACATGTGGTTTGTTTCCCCAGAAAGAACTCCATGGAAGAAGTTGAACTCAACGTTAGAAATGGTTCTGCGGTTTCGAAATAAGTGTGGAAACCACTTTGTGTGTTGGGCTATCTAGGCCCATAGGAATAAAAGGCAGGGAATGCCTTACTAACACTCTTTTGTCAGGAAAGCAGCAGCAGCTAAAGTAAACTCAGTATGACTTCTGCTCACAGAAGTCAACCTGTTTGCACACTGGGGAGTCTGTGCTTCTTTCTGGATGGGAGAGGCACCACTTTGTTTTCTGGATTTGCCTTACTGAAAAGGCAGACTCCATAGAAATGGCTAGTCACCCCTGCGCATTGAAATGCCCCAGAATTTGTGGTGTGTATCCTCTGAAAGAACTCAATGGGAGAAGCAGAACTCAATGTTAGAAATGGTTCTGTGGTGTGGAAATAAGAGTGGAAACCACTTTATGTGTTGGGCCATCTGTGCCCAAAGGAATGAATGGCAGGGAATGCCTTGCTACCATTCTTTTGCCAGGAAAGCTGCAGCAGGTAAATCAAACTCAGTATAACTTCAGCTCACAGAACTCAACATGTCTGCACACTGGGGTGGCTCTGATTCTTTCTATGTGGGAGAGGTACACGTTTGTTTTCTGGATTTGCCTTACTCAAAGTCAGACTTCATAGTGATGACTAGTCACCCCTGTGCAACGAAATTCCCCGGAACCTGTGATGTGTTTCCCGGGAAGAAATCCATGAGAGAAGAACTCATTAGAAATGCTTCTGCTGTGTGGAAATAAGAGTGGAAACAACTTTATGTTTTGGGCTCTCTACTCCCTTAGGAATGAATGGCAGGGAAAGCCTTACTGCCACTCTTTTGTCAGGAAAGCTGCAGCTGCTAAATCAAACTCAGTATAACTTCGGCTCACAGAGGTCAACATATATGCACACTGGGGAGGCAATTCTTCTTTCTATAAGGAGAGGCACATGCTGTTTTCTGGATTTGCCTAAATGAAAAGCAGATTACATAGAGTGACTATTCACCTCTGTGCAACTAAGCTCTCCAGAAATTGTGGCGTATTACCCGAGAAACAACTCCATGGGATAGGTAGAGTACAAAGTGAGAAATGGTTCTCCTGTGTTGAAATAAGAGTAGAATCAACTGTATGTGTTGGACCATCTGTCCCATAGGAATGCAGGCGAACAAATGGCTTACTACCACTCTTTTTACAGAAAAGCTGCAATAGCTACATCTAACTCAGTACAACTTCAGATCGGAGAACTCAACATGTCTGCACAGTTTGGAGGCTGTGCTTTTTTGTATACGTGAGAGTATAACGTTTGTTTTTTGGATTTACCTTACTGAAAGGCAGATTGCATAGAGATGACAATTCACCTCAGTGCTACAAAATTCCTTGAACATGTTGTAGACTGTCATAGCAAATGTCTTTCAATATGGTTGTGTGAAAAAACATGCGGAATGTCATTGAAAATATATTTTAAGATGTTGGTTTGAAATCAAGTCAAAGGGTCTTGAAAATTTTGTTCCAGGACCTGCAGTTGCCACAGGTGTCGAATATACTTACAATTGTGATTTCATGGGTGGATAAAAAGTGGGAGACCAAAGTGATGGAACAGCTATTTCCAGGTGCTGAAGTGAAAGCAGATGACCTATGTCCTAGGGACATGTTATTCCCAGATACTCAGTTGAGTATTCTGTAGACACTCATTGCAAAGGTGATATCAGTGACTGGAATTCAAACAGGAGATGAATAACAGTGGAGATTTGTTTGTATGCATGTGAGTTAAAACACATATTGAAGATTATAAAAGGTTCTTTCAGCGGCTGGAGATGAAGGTGGTGAAAAAAACCAGCAAAATTTTGAATCCACAGGCTTCATTCAAAACATTTGACAACCATCATTCAAAAGTTGATTCTAGCAGCAAGAGTGGAAAGAGGTGACAAATGTGAATGAAAATGTAGTGTAGGCATTAGCAATACAACTTGTGGAGAAAAGGTGATTTCACGATCTGCCATTAGAACAGGTGAGGCTCATCATTGAAAAGGTGACTCCATGAGTGGGGTTGAAACAGGTGATGATCATTACTAACAATGTTATTCTGGTGACTGCATTTCACACACCATTCCTACAAAATTGTGAAATGTTCCAGGTTGTACTTTTGAAAGATCTGACAAATGGATATGAAGAGGTGATTTCATGAGCAACATTGGAAATAGGTGACAAATGCCTTCAAAGAGGATAGTTCAACTGCCAGAATAAAAGTACAATAAAATTCTACCTGAAAATAGAATGCCAACATCTCCAGTGGGAAGTTGTGTAGCAGGTCATGGAAAAAGTGATCCCAGAGTGTGCATTGAAAAAAGCTGAGTAATGTAATTAAAGTGTTACTTCCATGTGTTGGAGTGAAAACAGGGGAGAAATAGCCTTGAAATTGTGAGGCCAGGAGATGACAATGAACCTCATAAAATTGTTAGCGTAAAGCTGATTCATGTTGCTGTATTAAAAACAGGTCAGCAATGACCTTGAAAAGTTACTCCAGGGACTGGAGTCAAAAGATGGTTAGAACACACGAGAAAAGAATTTTTCAGAATGTACATTAGAAAGTGTTGACTCATGTAATTCAAAATGTGATTGTAGGCTTTGAATTCCCAAAGATATAAAACGTCATTGCAAAAGGGTTCACACATATGGAGCAGATTCAGAAGGTGACCATCACTGCAAAGGCTGTTCCAGAGTCTGAAGTGAAAACAGTCGAAGAACGTGTTTCAAAACTTACTTCCACGTGCTGCATTCCTAATATGTGACAAATGTGCATGAAAATTCCATCTGATGAATTCAGCACCTGCAGCAGAAACATGTGTAAAATGTGAGTGAAATGGTGTTTCTGTGTGTAAGGTGTAAACAGGTGAGGAACATCATTGTAAATGTATTTCCATGTGCTGCAGTGTGAAGAGATGAGTGGAATACTTGAAAATGAAGTGATTCGAGGAGGAACAGATGAAACTCATGAACCACATGATTGAAAAGCTGATTCCATTGTCCAGAGTTAGAACAGGTGATGAACAGCATTGAAAAGGTGATTCCCAACACTCATTTTCAAATAGGTGAAAACACAGTTTAAAAGGATGTTCCAGTTCCTTCAGTGAAACTGTTGAGCAATTTCAGTAAATGTACATAACTTGTGATGGAGTTGAAACGGATTACAAATGTCCTTGCAAATGTGGTTCTTCTGTTGGTATTTGACATGTGTGTAGAATGTCATAACTAATGTGTTTCCAGATTCTTGAGTGGAAACATGTATGGAATGTCATTGACAAAGTATTTTAAGATGCTGGATTCAAATCAAGTGAAAATGTGCTTGAAAATTTTATTCCAGGACCTGCAGTTGCCATACATGGGGAATATATTTAAAAAGGAGATTTCAGGTGTTTACACAAAGTGGGAGACAAAAGTCATGGAAAAGCGATTTCCAGGTGCTGAAGTGAAAACGGATGACCAATGTCCTGGGAAATGTGATTCCCGGATCTTCAGTTGAGTATTCTGAAGACACTCATTGCAAAGGTGTAATCAGTGACTGGATTTGAAACAGGTGATCAACAACAGTGAAAATTTGATTTCGTGGATGAGAGTTAAAACACATATTGAAAGATTGTAAAAGTTTCTTTGAGGGGCTGGAGAAGAAAGTATTGAAAATATATCAGCAAAATTTTGAATCCACTGGCTGCATTCAAAACATTTGACAACCATCATTCAAAAGTTATTTCTAGCAGCTAGAGTGGAAAGAGGAGATAAATGTGACTGTAAATGTATTGTAGTCATTCGCCTTACTATTGGTGGACATAAGGTGATTTCAGGATCTGCCTTTGGAACAGGTGAGGCTCATCATAGAAAGGGTGAATCCAGGAGTTGGGTTCAAACAGGTGACCATCATTACTAAAAATGTTATTCAGGTGACTGCATTTCACACAGTGTATTCACAAAATTGTGAAGAGTATTCCAGAGTGTGCGTTTGAGAGAGCTGACAAACGGAACTGAGCAGGTGATTTCAGGAGCAAGTTTTTAATTAGTTGACTAATTCTTCAAAGAGGATAGTTCATGTGCTGGAGTCAAAACCCAGTAAAATTCTAACTGAAAATAGAATGCCACTACCTTCTGTGGGAACATTTGTATCAAGTAGAGGAAAAAGTGTTCCCATGGTCTGCATTGGAAATAGCTGAGGAATGGAATTAAAATGATACTTCCACGTGCTGGAGTCAAACAGGGGAGAAATGTCCTTGAAAATGTGTTGCCAGGAGATGTCAATGAAACTCGTGAAAATGTGACGGTATAGCTGATTCAAGGTGCTGTACTTGAAAATTGAAGGAATGACCTTGAAATGTTATTCCAGGTGCTGCAGTCAAAAGATGTTTAGAACACACGAGAAAAGAATTTTTTCCAAGAATTACATTTGAAAGTGTTGACTAATGTAATTCAAAATGTGATTGTAGGCTTTGAATTCCCAAAAGGTATAAAAAGCCATTGCAAAAGGGATCACACAAATAGAGCAAATTCTGAAGGTGATCATCATTACAAAGGCCATTCCAGAGTCTGCAGCGAAAACAAAGTATATGTTTGAAAAGGTACTTCCAAGGTGCTGCATTCATAACAGGTCACAAATGTGCATGGAAATGCCATTTAATGAATTCAGTATCTGCATTAAACTCATGTGTAAAATGTGACTGAAATGGTGTTTCTGTGTAAGGTGCAAACAGGTGAGGAATGTCATTGTAAATTTATTTCCAGGTGCTGCAGTTTGAATAGATGAGAGGAGTCCTTGAAAATAAAGTGATTTGAGGAGGAACAGATGAAACTCATGAAGCACATGATTGAAAAGCTGATCCCATGGAACAGAGTTAGAACAGGTGTTGAACAGCATTGAAAATGTGACTCCCAACACACGTTTTCAAATAGGTGGAAACACAGTTGAAAAGGAGGTTCTAGGTCCTGTAGTGAAAATGTTGAAGATTGTCAGTAAATGTTGATAACAGGTGATGGAGTCAAAATGGATTACAAATGTCCTTGCAAATGTGCTTCCACTGTTGGCATTTGACATGTGTGTAGAATGTCATAGCTAATGTGTTTCCAGATTCTTGAGTGGAAACATGTGTGGAATGTCATTGACAAAGTATTTTAAGATGCTGGATTCAAATCAATTGAAAATGTGCTTGAAAATTTTATTGCAGGACCTGCAATTGCCAAAGGTGGGGAATACATTTTCAATGGTGATTTCAGTGGTGGATAAAAAGTAGGAGACAAAAGTCATGGAAAAGCAATTTCCAGGTGCTGAAGTGAAAACAGATGACCAATGTCCTGGTAAATGTGATTTCAAGATCTTCATTTGAGTTTTCTGAAAACACTCATTGCAAAGGTGAAATCAGTGACTGGAGTTGAAACAGCTGTGGAACAACAGTGAGGGTATGTTTCCATGGATGTGAGTTAAAACACATATTGAAGAATGCAAAAGTTTCATTCAGAGGCTGGAGTTGAGGGTGGAAAAAAAACCAGCACAGCTTTGAATCCACTGGCTGCATTCAAAACATTTGACAACCATCATTCAAAAGTTGATTCTAGCAGCTAGAGTGGAAAGAGGTGACAAATGTGACTGAAAATGTAGGCATGAGCATTACAATTTGTGGAGAAAAGGTGATTTCAGGATCTGCCATTGTAACATGTGAGGCTCATCACTGAAAAGGTGAACCCAGGAGTGTGGTTGAAACAGGTAATGATCATTACTAACAATGTTATTCAGGAGACTGCATTTCACACACCTTACTTACAAAACAGTGATGTGATCCAGAGCATGCTTTTGAAAGAGTTGACAACCTGAACTGAACAGGTGATTTCATGAACAAGATTGGAATTAGGTGACTAATGCCTTCAAAGAGGATAATTCAACTGCTCGAATCAAAACGGAGTACAGTTGTACCTGAAAACAGAAGGCCAACATCTCCAGTGGGAAGTTGTGTAGCAGGTCAAGGAAAAAGTGATCCCAGGGTCTGCATTGGAAATAGCTGACTAATGGAATAAAAATGGTACTTCCATGTGCTGGAGTGAAAGCAGTGGAAAAATATCCTGGAAATTGTGAGGCCAGAAGATGCCAATGAAACTCATGAAAATGTTAGCGTAAAGCTGCTTCAAGTTGCTATATTAAAAAAAGGTCAGCAATGACCTTGAAAAGTTATTCTAGGGACTGGAGTCAAAGGATCATTAGAATGCATGAGAAAAGAACTTTTCAGCATGTACATTTGACAGTGTTGACTCATGTAATTCAAAATGTAATTGTAGGCTTTGAATTCCTAAAATCTCATTGCAAAATGGATCACACATATGGAGCAGATTCACAAGGTGATCATCATTGCAAAGGCTGTTCCAGAGTCTGCAGTGAAAACAGACGAAGAATGTGTTTACAAACGTACTTCCTGGTGCTGCATTCCTAGCAGGTGATCAATGTGCATGGAAATTCCATTTCATGAATTCAGCACCTGCAGCAGAAACATGTGTAAAATGTGACTGAAATGGTGTTTCTGTGTGACAGGTGTAAAAAGGTGAGGTATGTCATTGTAAATGTATTTCCTGGTGCTGCAGTGTGAAGAGATGAGTGGAACACTTGAAAATAAAGTGATTCGAGGAGGAACAGATGAAACTCATGAAGTACATGATTGAAAAGCTGATTCCAT